>PVHP010045453.1:0-13686 GCA_004024765.1 Zapus hudsonius | reverse complement strand
AGATCCTTCCCAGATCACACTTTAATGGAGAGCCTTTGATTGAAGGGGGGGCAGGAAGCGAAGGGGCTAGCGCTAAGAAGCAGCTGCTTTTATAGGAAAAAAGGACACGGATCATCCCATGATTGGCTGGCTCCTGCTTGCCACCCCCAGACGCCACGGGATTGGCTAGGATCAGGAGATCAAGCATGCGCAAAAGCTTGTGACCTCCTTGCTCTAACAAAGTAGTCTTCCAAGCATTGCCTAATCCCAAGTGCTGGGATTAAAGGCGTGCGCCACCACACCCGGCTCCCTGCAGTGGGATTAAAGGCGTGCGCCACCACGCCTGGCTCCCTGCAGCCCCCGACACAGATTGCTCTACTTTGTACACACAGACACACACACACACAGACTCACACACACACATACACAGACACACACACTCCAGGGTAAGATGTCAGTTTTCCTTCTCTATCAATCACTCATCCACCTTATTTCTCTGAGACAGTCTCTCACTAAGCTTGTGCCATTTTTCAGTTAAACTGGCTTACCAGTGCCCCCAACCTTCTGCTAGCACAGGGATCTTACTTTGTTTGTATCCCTCAGCACTGGTGTTACAGGTGTGTGTGTTCATGCCCAGCTTTTTATTTGGGTGTTAACAATTGAAGTCAAGTTCTCATGATTGCATAGCAAGTATGCTGTCCCACTTAGTCATCTCCCCAGCATCATACCCCCAGAAACTTATTTTCATTTTTGAATTCTGTTCACCAAAACCTTCAATTCAGCTTCAGTGAAAACGTGCATATAGTATTCTGTGGCACTCCATTTCATATGTTCTTACCCTCTGTAGCAGTTAGCTTCTTGTTGCTGGGATAAAACATCTGACCAGAAGCAGTTTATTTGAGGAAAAGGTTTATTTCAGGTTTCCAGTTTCAAAGGGAAGCTTCATCATGATGGAGGAAACGGCTCACTTCATCACACATCCACAGTTGAGACAGAACAGTAAATGAGAGCTGACTCTGAACACATAGTCGGGCTGGACTGCTCACCCCCAAAGCCTGTCCCCAGCAATACACCTCCTACAACAAGGCTCCATCTCCCCAAGACTCTATCAGCTGGGAAATAAGTAGGGAACTTAATAAAAAATACTTAAGTCTATGGGCTATATTTCCATTCAAACCACCACATCCTCTCACTTGTTTCATGGAGTGTGTGAAATTTTACACTTGAAAAAAAGAAGGATTTGATAGTTCGGGAGAGAAAAGAAGGTAGCATGGTACAGTTCACTGTCACTAAACATTTAGCCTTCCCTTTCAAATGAGTAGAATCTGACTTTGCTCTTTGGCCAACCAGAATGAAGACTGTATTGATTTCTCCCAGCTTCACTTGATGCAAAATGTGGTCATGTGGTTAATTTCTGGCCAATGAAATGGTTAGAAATATAGAAAAATATGATATCTATGTATAAAAGGAAAGAGGTGTGTCCATATCCATCTCCCTCTCCATCTCCCTTCATCTTATTTATTTGAATGTCACCATGGTGTCAAACAATCTTAGTCCATGAAAATAAAGACAACATAGAGAGGTAAATCAGGTAATTAGAAGGGGCTTGGTTGTTTTGTGTCTCCATGGAGTAGGACTGACACACATTCCCTGTAACACTAATATTTGGTCTATTTCAGAGAAAGAAGGAAACTCCCTTTGCGTTTGTGTTTTGGCTGCACCTTATGCATATGAAATTAATGAGTAACTAACACAAGAACTTTAAGAACAGGAAATAAGGTGAGCAAGAGCTTAGTAGGGAAGAAATTGGTCAGCTGAAAAGAGTGAGAATTATGCTTCTAAATTCCTTCCCTGTTCTCCATGTATTATGCAGGCATGTATAATTAATTATTAATTAATAATTTTTTAATTAATTAATTTTCAGAGAAAGGGTCTCATGCATTCCATGCTGGCCCGAAACTTGCTGTTCAGCTGAGGTCCTCCTTTAGACATCTGATCCTCCAGTCTCTACCTCATTACTGCTGGGATGACATGTGTACAACATTATGCCCAGTTTATATGATGCTGGAGATTGAACTGGGGATTGTATATCTAGGCAAGCACTCTACCAACTGAGTTTAAATGATTTTTAAATACTTATTTACAAGGAGAGAGAGAGAAAACGGGCACACCAGGGTCTCTTGCTTCTGCAAACAAACTCTAGATATTTGTGCCACTTTGTACATCTGTCTTTACGTGGGTATTAGAGAATCAAACCCAGGCCTGAGGGCTTTGTAAGCAAGTGCCTTTAACAACTGAGCTTTTCCAGCTGGGCTAAATTATTTTTAAATTAGCATTCAAAGTAATGGGTTACTTTACAGCATTCCCCTACGTGCTTTGTTTTTGTTTTTACTCCTCCTTCACTCCCCTCTCCTTTTCCCCTGCCTCCTAATGCTGCTCTCCTTCTTCACCCACTATCCCTCCTTCTGATTTTATATCACATATATTCAATTACCACCTTTTGTCCCTCTGTTTCCCTTAAGACCACTTTTTCTCCTCTTATATTATACTGTCAAGTTTCACGACCTATATCCACATTCACATGGGCATACATAGGCATATGTAATAATAAAAATCCAGGATCTGCATATGAGAGAAAACATGTGATATTTGCCTTACTGAGACTGGGAAGTTGCTTAATATAATAATTTCTAGTTCCATATATTTTCCTTTTAATTTTATGATTTCATTTTTCTTTAAGCTGAATAAAATTTCATCATGTATATGTATTACATTATCCATCCATTTGTTCATTATGGTAACACCTAGGTTGGTTCTATTTCTTAGCTACTGAGAACAAGGCAGCAATAAACATGGATGTGTAAGTATCTCTGTGGTAAGACTTAAGACTTTGGGTATTGTGATGGCTTGATTTGGATGGAAAATGTCCCCCACAGACTTAAAATTTTGAATTCTTAACCTTGAGGTTGCAGTGCTATTCAGGAAGTTTGTAAAGTCATTCTGGAAGAAGTGTATCACTGGGGGTTGGTCTTGAAGTGTGCTGCAGTCAGCTTTCTAATTGCTGTGCAGAAAGAACCCTAGTAAAAGTGGCCTGTGGAGGAATGGGTTTATTTGGCTTATGGACTCAAGGGGAGACTCCATCATGGCAGGAAAAACGATGGCATGAGCAGAGGGGTGGACATCACCTCTGCCACAGCACTGGAAACAGTGGCAGGAAGGTGTGCCAAACTCTGGCAAGGGGACACTGGTTTATAACCTCATAAGCCCACTCCCAACAACACAGCTCCATCGAGATTGTAAAATCCAAACTGCCATCAGCTGAGGATCGATCAATCAGAACACATTCAGTTATTTGTGGGGGACACCTAGATCAAACAATGACAAAGTGCTATAGCCTAGCTCCACTTGCTATGCTATATCTTTCTATTTCTTCCCTGCTGATGTGACAATGTATAGCTGGCTTTCTGCTCCTGCCATGTTTTTCCCAGTGTGATGGACTTCTTTTAAAACTAATCTGAAAAGAAGCCCTTTCCTTCCTTAAGCTTCCTCTGGTCAGGTATTTTTGTCCCAGTAGGATAAAGTAACTGATACAGGGTATATACCCAGAAGTGGTTTGGGTATATTCTTAACAATCCAAATCTGATCAGGCCATTCTCCCATTTAAAAGTTTTCAGTCATTTTTCATTCCATGGTGAGACATTCTGAAAAAAAGGGAGGGGGATTGGGATTCTGATTCCTACAAAAGAAGAGCATCAAAGTACCTAAAGGCTCAATTAATTTAGACAAGAGAAATCTCCATGAATGTATTCATTCATGACATAATAAGAGAATGGCAATAATAATAATTGGAGGGAAAATACTAGTTTGGAAAATTGTAAAGATCTTGCTGCAGATATGTGAGTTTGGAATAACTTAAGACAGTGTGTGGGTTTCTGGTTTCACCCTTAAAACATGATGGTTGTCTTTTATTTGGTGGTTTGTTTAGCCATCTCTGCTCTTCCTTGTATTATTATGTGTCGCTTATATACTAGCCACTGTCTCAGAGTCTATGGATATAGTGGTGGATAAATCAGTAATCATTCTGCCATCATAGAGCTTTTGGTCTATATGATTATGAGTGGCTATTAATCAAATCATTGTCATAATCACTTAATTGATTTTTGTTGTCTTATTTTTGCAAGATGTGCTAAATTTAGTGTTAAATTTGCATTTTTCCTTCTCAAATGTCAGTTCTAATAGCATTCTCTTATGCTTTCTTAGAAAATCCGCTTAGAAATCAGTTATTCTAATAAAACTCTTCTGGTTCATCTAGATTCTGTCTAACCACACACCACCCTTGGACTTGGTACTTTCTCACTTCAAATAAGTCCTAAATTGCTTTTGGAAAGAAAGATGTTTCAGCCCTGATATACAGGATAGAGCATTAAAAAATCATTGGCTACATAGATATTTTGCAATATAAAAGGATAGACCTCTGTGTCATAGTCAGCCACACGCCGCTGGGATGAATCTCCAAACCAGGCAGTTTATGGGGAGGAAATGATTTATTCAAGCTACAGATCCAGGGGAAGTTCCATAAAAGTGAAAGAGGCTGGTCCTCTTTCACAGGTCCAAGCAGAGAGAAAAACCCATCACCAACACCACACACAACAGTAAACAGGCAAGAAGGAAAGGAGAGAATTCTTTCACCTTCATATAGCCCTAGTGTGGGGTCCTACAATTCTATCCTAGAATCAATGGCTTCCTGAGGCTCTGGAATTTCCTTCCTGCATGGTCCACACAGTAAAGTTTGTTTAGTTCTAGCTTCTTTGAGCTTCCTTACATCCTGCCCCCTACTGAGAGGCTGCCTTCCTATGAACATCCTCAGAGACCCACCCAAGATTACTTGAAAGGTCAAATTGACATCAAAACTTAGCCATCACACTCTGCTATATTCCTCTTTCAGGAAAACTAGCATGAAGAGAAACTTAAAAACAACTTTTCATTGAGAATCTTCATACATGTAAATAATTTATTTTCATTGTCTCATCTCCTCCTATTCCCCTTCCACTGAACCATCACTTCTTTCCAACCAGTCTACTTCTATTTTGATGTCTCTCTCTCTCTCTCTCTGTCTTTCCCCTCCTACTCCACCATCCATGATGGAATGTTGATAGGCTGAATATTGTGCAGGTCTTTGTGCAGGTAACAATAGCTGCTTAAGTTATCAAATGTAACAGCCACTTCATATCCATAAGACAGAATTCCAAAGTATTCCTTCCCATCTTCTGGCTCTTACATTCTTCTGCATCCTTATAAACAATGTTCCTGAGCCTTAGAGACTGTGACAGTGATATATCACTTAGCACTAAGCAATCATTAGCAATTTGATGAGTTTTAAGTCTCCCTAGTCTGCAAAATGACGCTTCTTTGACTAAAGGTGAGAGCAGTACTATTCTATAAAAATAAACCTAAATATTTAGAGGGTAATTTGATGGTACAACATATTAATTTAGCGAAACAACAGTAGTCGCTTTCCCCTAGCATTTATGACCTTCTATGGAGTCATGGTTTGATCCAGGTGTGCAAGGTTGCCTGAATGGAGCCCAATGAAGTCATGAAAATTAACTGTGGGTTGCAATGGAGACCCAAAGAATTCCAGGACTATGGATGGGTGCCAAGGTGAGCTGCCATCACCGGATGAAGTTTCCCGGACTGTGAGTAGCCGAGCTGGAGGGGCAGAATTGAATCTCCAAGAGACTTATGTTATTGGTTAGAATCATTGAGCTTGGAGTTAGAGATTGATGGTGTCCTATTTGTTTTAAATCTTGTATTGGCTCAATATGCTTTTGCTGTGCCTCATGTTTTGCAGTGTGAGTGTTCTTTGCAATTACGGGTTTATTTTTGGTATTATGGCTTAGTTGAAAGCTGTGGGGACTTAAGAATTGAGCTGAATGCATTGTATTTACATCATGTGTGATTATTAGTTTGTGGGGGCCAGGGGAAGACTGTCATGGTTTGATCCAGGTGTCCCCCACAAACAAATGAATGTGTTCTAGGTAACTGATCCTCTGCTGATGGCAGTTTGTGTTTTACAACCACAATGGAGCTGTGTTGTTGGGGGTGGGCTTTTGCGGGTTATAAACCAGCTTCCCCTTGCCAGTATTTGGCGCACCTTCCTGCCGCTATTTCCAGTACAGTGGCAGAGGTGATGTCTACCCCTCTTCTCATGCCATCGTTTTCCCTGCCAGGATGGAGTCTCTCCTCGAGTCCATAAGCCAAATAAACCCATTCCTCCACAAGCCGCTTTTGTTAGGGTTCTTTCTGCCCAGCAACTAGAAAGCTGACCACAACATATGGCATATGCTTTTGACTACATTTGCATTATCAGGCATTAATTCCTTCCTGTGGAGTAGCACCAAGAAAAGGAACTTTTTAATGAATCTTGAATACACATTTATTAATTTTTAACTAGATAGAAATTCTCATTAGTGGATTAAATTTATATACATATATACTTAAACACTCTCAAAATTATTTACAAAATAAAATAGTCAATCAGGATCCAAGCACTTTAGATATGGAGGTAGAAGGATCAGGAATTTAATGTACTCCTTAGTTATATAGCAAGTTTGAGGCCAGCCTGAGCTACATGAGAACATACCTCAAAAGACCAAGAGAAAAAAGGCAATCAGGAATAACCAGAAAACACAAAGTTCTTTCAGTACTAAAATAAAACCAAAGCAAATATAAAAGTCAACCACTGAACATATACCAGACATTACATTTAGGCAAGTCTCACAAAAATAGTTCTGGATGGACAATTTTTAAAAGACAATTTTCATAATAGTCATATTTCATGAATCACTAAGAGTGAGATCTTAAAATTATATGAGATTCCAAACTGAATGTTTCTACAATAAGCATTTGTAATCTAATTATAATCTGGGTACCAAGATAGTCTACTGAACACAGTATAATTCAATGTTGTTTTAGATATCATCCCATTCCATTAATGGGGTTCAGGACGTGCTACTCCCAAATATGGAATGTTGAGATTTGAGAAAAGTGTAGAAGCATGAAAATCCATCTCATTTTCCCTCATCCTTCATCCCAGAAGCAGGCTGCAGAGGTAGGAAAGTTATGCTGTAACCAACCTTTTTCTCCTTGAAAGCCCCCATGTGATAGGTATCCAGCTCTATACTCAGAAGAAAGGAATGTCACATAAGGATGCCATGATGCTATAAAACATCTGAAAAATCAAGCTGGAGAGATGGCTCAGCAGTTAACATGCTTGCCTGCAAAACCTAATGACTGGGGTTCGAATCGCGAGTACCCATGTAAAGCCAGATTCACAAAGTGGTGCATGCATCTGGAGTTTGTTTCCAGTGGCTGGAGGCCCTGGCATGCCTATTCTCTCTGTTTCTCTTCTTGAAAATAAACAAACAAACAAACAAACAAACAAATAAATAAATATTTTTAAAGAAATTCTGAACAGTCTTTTCTTTTTACTGGTGGGTGCTGGGGAACTTAGGACCTCTAGCTTGGTAGGCAAGAGCTATACTACTGAGCTAAACCTCTAGTTCACCAACATACCTTATTAAATTGCCCCCAGATTTTTACTGTTAAATCAGGCCCTTTTTTAAATATTTTATTTATTTATTTGAGAGAGAGAGAGAGAGAGAGAGAGAGAGAGAGAGAGAGGCAGACAGAGAGAGGCAGAGAGAATGGGCACGACAGGGCCTCCAGCCACTGCAAATGAACTCCAGACACATGCGCCCTCTTGTGCGTCTGGCTTTACATGGGCACTGGGGAATCGAACTCAGGTCCTTCTGCATTGCAGGCAAACGCCTTAAGGGCTAAGCCATCTCTTCAGCCCAAATCAGGCCCTTTTGACCTCCAAAAGTATGTCTGCATGAACATAGAAGTACACAGGATTCTTCATTTTTTAAAAATTCTTCATTTATGAAGGCTCCCATGTCACATAAATTAAGTTAGGTCTTAATAGATCTTAAATTTGCATGCTATTCTTTTGTTTTTATTTTATTTAAAAATTTTTATTATAGCGACTCAGCCAAGAACCTTGCTATGGGTGAACAAAACAAGTTGTTTCTTCTCCCCAACACTATCACAAAGAATTCCTCATCATACTTGGATATATGTAATTCTTAGAAACCATTCAGGTGTTTTCCAGAGCAAAACGAAATGGGAAAATTATGGAATGATGCTATACTAACATATACTCATTTCCATTTTTGTCTGAGCATTTGAATAAATATCTCATGTCAAAGTCCTCTGTCTTTAGCTCAAAATGACATTCACATTGATGGACACTCACCTCACAGAAAATGTAGACTTAATTCCCATTCAATCTCATCTTTTCCTTTCATGCCTCTTGTCCTTTTCCTGTCCTCACTGTCTGCTGATGACATCTCACACTTTTTAATTGAGAAAGCTGAAGTCACCAGACGGGAAGCTCTTTTCCATATGTTCCATCACTCAGCCTGATGAAATGGAAGGTTGCATGCCCTTTTTTATAAAAATGCTCTTTCTCTGTCCCCAATTACTGCTTGTGCCATTATCCTTCCTCTTCCTCAGTATCATGGCTTCTTCTCCATTGGATTTATATTATCAGCACACAAACCCATTCTATTATTCCTAATCCCCCCATTAAAACCTTCTTTGAAAAATTCTTTCATTTGCTCCCATGCATGTACACGTGTCAGGGCCTCTTGCTATGGAAAACATACAGCAGGCAGATGTGCCATTTTTTGCATCCAGCTTTTGTGGGTAGCTTAAGAAATAAACCCCAGGGCAGCAGACTTTGCAAGTAAGTGCCTTTAATGGCTGAGCTGTCTTGTCAGTGCCTTAAAACCCTCTTGTCTCTTTCTTTACTCATCATTTCTGCCAATGACGCTGTAGTAACTATATTGCAATCTTTACTTCCTCACCTTCCATTTTTTACCTCAGCTTACTTCAAACTGGCTTCAAACTCCACTATCTCACTGAAACTGATTCCCTGCACTGGGAAGACAAGTGTGTGCCAGCACACCACCATACCCAGACTTTTTTTGTGTGTTTTATTTTTATGAGGTAGAGTGTCACTCTAGTTCAGGCTGACATAAAACTCACTTTGTAGCCCATGCTAGCCTTGAACTCATGATGATCTTCCTAGCTCAGCCTCCTAAGTGTTGAGATTACAGACATGAGCCACCATGTCTGATTTTTTTTTTAAATGTAGGTTCTGGGAATAAAATTCAATTCCTCATGCTTGCAACAGCACATACTTTACGCAAGCTATTTGTCCAGCCTCTTTTTAATGTTTGACTTGTACCAGTTAATTCTTGCTGCATATTTCCCAATTCATTTGGATATTTTCTGAGGTTGGATCCTCAGAAGAAGTCTACGAGGCAAATATTTGACTAAAAGTGGTTTCATTTGGAAGAAACCAATGAAGCATTGCTAGGGGCATAAGGAAGTGAGACAGGAAAGCTAATGTGAGATATATTAATGAACAGATCATTTCTGTGAATGGGTGGCATCAGGAGGCTTCAAAGGCATTACCTCATGCAAAGATGAAGAGGTCACAGTATTTACTCATTAGCCCCATTCACTACTGGTTGTAATTGCTCACTTCTCACAGTTGTAACTCCACTGGACTCTGTACTTCCCTGGATTACTTCGATGGGTTCTGAAGGCCTTAAACCAGAAAGCCTAAGCACAAAGAGACCATCAACATGGGAGGATGATGAAGGGGCTCTGAGAATCCTCATGATATATGCTTGAGGAATCAATGCTTAGCATTCAGTTTTGGTCTCAGCCCTTGGGAAGATAACCAAGACATATGCAGGCAAAGATTGGATCTCAATTCTCTGTCTTCCTGGGCCCTATGTGTCTCACTATTTCTTCTCCCTTCTCTGCCCCTTGCATGTGACTATCCCTTTTATGAAGGCAGACTATTATTGTTTTTGTCCTCCCCTATCCTACCTCGGTGTCCAGCACACAGCTGAAAGTTAATACACCATGCTTGATATATAAGTGGTTGTTTTATCTTTTTACCCTCAAAAGGCCTTTCACACAGAGGACATTTTATTATGTATCTATTTGTGTGTGTTTTGGCATGTGCATGCCATGGTATGCATGTGAAGGTCAGAGGACAAGCTTGAGGTGTTTGTGTTCTTCTTCCCCTTCTTTGAGACAGGATCTCTTGCAATGCAAATGAATGCCAGTCTAGCTGGCCTACAAGTTTTGGATTCTGCTAACTCCACCTCCCATTAATGTAGATACTTTGGGATCCCAGACACATACACTACTTTGTGTCTGACTTCATATGGGTGTTGGGGAGAATCAGACTCAGGTATGTGAGCCATCTCCCTGGTCCAAAAATTTCAAATGTATATATTTATTGAGTTGAACAAAATAGTCCTATGACTGGCATAAAGATAACTAGATTATTATTAGCTTCAAACTAATTTGATGGTGCCAGAAATCATGCCTGAGACATTAAAACTTCTCTGCATAAAACAGGAAAGCCTAATCTAGAAATTCACATCAAGTAAAACGGATCTAAGGTAAATCTTACACAAGTTTTCAAGAAAACAAATATTTTGTCTTCCATGTTCTGTTCCCATTTATTCTTCCTTGTTACAGCAGAGCAATATTTTATTAGACTTTGTTTTTCCAGTGTGTATACTTGGTCCTGTGATTTAAATCTGTTATGTATTTTTTCTCTTGCAAATAAAGGGCAAGAGAAAGTTTAAGTATAAAAATAAAACATTGTGATTTTGGGGGATTTTATAATTCATGCTAATTTATAATCAAGTAACCTACCTATCACATCATCTTTCTTCCTTCAAAACAACATTTTTTTAGTCTTTTGTCAGTAAAATTTTTCAGTGCCATTCCTTTATTTCTTTTTAATTATGAAGTATGAGGTTTATTGTAGGGGATTCCAATGCAGGGAGGAGGACAGCTGAAAAAGATGCAAGCAGAGGAGAATGGAAGGGGGAAAGAAGACTTACACACTGGTGTTCAAGGTAAAACCACAGGACAGAAAGGAGGGGAGGTGAAAGAGAGGGAGAGAACATCAGGTCATACACACATGGCAGGCACATTTATATGGGTCAGACACCCAATTAGGATGAGCCTTCCCATCAGACTCAGGTGTGTAAGGGACAGCCCTGATTGGTTGGTGGTCTCAGGGGCTGACTCAGGAGAGGCAGTCCACCAGGTGTGCTGAGCTAGGAAGAAGCCAAGGTCTTTGCTAGGGAGGGTTGTTTGCAGCCATCTTGGGTGAGACTGGATCAGCTCAGGTTGGGCTCCTAGAACTGCTAGGGCAGGCAAGGTGACGTCATGGGACTTTTGTCCCTGGCTAACTGCCTAGAAAAATCTGTCTTTCTCCTGTTTCTCCTTTAGTACCATAACCTTTGCTTGCAGACTTCCTCTTCCACTACTATTTCCTATTATACATCTTGTAAGAATCACAGCCGGGCATGTTGGTGCACGTCTTTAATCCCAGCATTCAGGAGGCAGAGGTAGGAGGATTGCCTTGAGTTCAAGGCCACCCTGAGACTACATAGTGAATTCCAGGTCAGCCTGGACTTACAGCAAGACACTACCTTGAAAAAACAAAGAAAAAAAAAGAATCACAACTTATTTAGTACAAGTAAATTCCCTCAACCCACAAAAGAGAATTGTTCTGTTTTCCCTAGAAAAGATAAAATGCCTCTTTTTGGTTTAGTTTGCCATTAGATTCTCTCTCTTTCTTTCCCTCTTTCTTTCTCTCTCTCTTTCTTTCTTTCTTTCTTTCTTTCTTCCTTTCTTTTTTTCTTTCTTTCTTTCTTTTCACTTCTTTTCTTCCCTCACCCAATAGGGTCTCACTCTATCCAAAACTGACCTGGAATTTACTATGTAGTCTCAGGTGTCCTCAAACTCACATTGATCCTCCTACCTCTGCATACAGAGTGCTGGGATTAAAGGCGTGCACCACCACGCCCAGTTGAGATTAGATTTTCTACAGAATTCTTTCTGAAGTTCCTAAAAGACAGAAAAGACTGTCACAATTAAGAGTCCTTACTGTACCTAACACCTTGCTCTATGAATTGTAAAATACAATAGAAGACAGAAACCAACAATCTTCAACACAAAGACCCCTAAACTCACAACCTTAAAGCAGCCTTAATACTCATCCACCACGACTCAGGGAACTATGCAGAAGAGGGGGTGGAAAGATTGTAAGAGCCATGGTGGGGGAGACTATCCAGAGGCATGGCACCCTTCAGTAACAACACACTTGGGCCAAGAGGACCCTGGTGAGTACTAGGCTATCCAGGGTCCCCTGCCACAAGGACTGATCCAGATGGCCCACGGAGGAGGATATCCAGCTGATTGGGGATGGGGAGGGGGACATTGGGGAATTGGGGATAACAACTCATTGTTTGCCCACTGAATAATATAACTCATTATGGACGATAAATATATATTTAAGACTTAAAAAAGAAGTAGGTCTAGAATTGCCTTATTTTTTTCATTTACTGTAAACATGGAGTTAAACAGTAGTCTGTAGTTGGATGTCAAGCTCAGTTTAATAAATATTAAATATAAATCTGGCCTGATGGATGTGCCTTCAATCCCACCACTTGAGAGGCAAAGATAGGAGGATCACTGAGTTCGAGGCCAGCCTGTAACTACAGGGTGATCTCCAGGTCAGCCTGGCCTAGAGTGAGTCCCCACCTCAAAAAAAAATTAAACACAGGGGCGGAGCATCATGGCACACTAGTAGCAGCCTCGCCAGGACTCTCTTCAAAAAGGTTTGATTCTTCAGCTGGGATCCAAACCCGGGACCCCAGCTGGCATTGAACCCAAACCTACCGTCTCCCCAACTCCACGCTACCCGGGGGGTCAGGTCTCCCCATCTGCTTTCTACTCGGTAGAGGAACAAAGCACCACCCTTCCCCCACCCCTACCTCCCGCTCTGCCTGCTCTTGCCTGCGCGGCTGAAAACCGCTCCCTCCCGGGACCTCCTTCCCTCAGCCTCCCTCCAGCGATTCTTGGGCGCACTTCTCCCCAGACCCCCTCCACATACACAGGCAATCGCTCCTCGGGCAAACTGATCTAGCACTCTGTCCTTAGCTGCCAGGCGGGGCCAGCTCTCAGACACCATGGAACCTCAGCCAGGGCAGGGAAGACAAAGGCTGCTTTGGCGGGTGCTGGGGACCACACGCCACTGACCCTCCAGCGATTCTTGGGCACACTTCTCCCTGAGACCCCTCCAATACATGGGCGTTCGTGTTCCGCGGGCAAGCTGAACTAGGGCGCGGGACTGCAGCTGCCAGGTGGAGCCAGGCCTCAGGCACCACCGGGAAACCTCACACAGTGCTGAAGGGGCAAAGGCATCTCAGGCGGGCACCATATAAGTGGGCACAGCCAGGTGGGAGAACAGTGGGCCCTATAGTGGGAGTGCTGGGACTGTGTTTCTACTCCAGCATACCATCTGGAAGCAGGGTGATCCAGTCAGGTAAAAATCTAAGCCTCGCTGGGCACAGAACTCCCCAACAGGAAAGACCTTCGTTTAAGATCAAACCTGGTGATCTTCCCATTGGAAGCAAAGCAGGCTGAACAGTACCCCCCAGGGTGCCAGAGTCCCACTCACAGATACCTAGACATGGGAAGAAATCAAAGGAAAAAACCCACAGAAATCAAAGACGGAATTCCCCAACCCAGGGCCCC
>PVHP010045452.1:0-13688 GCA_004024765.1 Zapus hudsonius | reverse complement strand
TCTTCCCCTCATGGCAGGCTGGCAAATGGACCTCTGACTCTCCAGGGACCAGTAAGGTCTCCCCAGCCCCCAACACAGCCTGTGGTGAGGGGCTGGATTTCTCTTCCACATGAATCTTTTCTTCTCATGATCTTTCCCCTTTCTGCTTGTTTAGCTAAACAACATAAGTTCTGTTAAACTCTCCACGTTTTTCTCCCCATACTGGTGGCTGGAGAACTCTAACTCCCCACGTTCCCCTAAATAATAAAGTCTCCCACTATACCTTACTATCTTGTTGTCTATGATTTTAATTCTTTACCTTTGTAGACAAGATCTTGGGTACGCCTTAAATTTTGGGGCACATTGTAATTTTTGCTGGGTGTTATCTAAATTTTCACCCCTAGCTCACCCCGTTTCAAGTCCAAATGGATCAAAGACCTCAATATCCAATATCACACCTGAAAGTCTGAAAATGCTAGAGGAAAAAGTAGGGGAAACAGCTCAGCATATTGGCCTAGGCAAGAACTTTCTGAACATAACCCTAGATGCCCAGGAAGTAAAATCACTAAACAATTGGGACCTCACGAAATTAAAAAGCTTTTGTACAGCAAAAGATACTGTGAACAGAGCAAAGAGGCAACCTACCCAATGGGAGAAACTTTGTCAGCTATACATCTGACAGAGGATTAATATCCAGGATTTACAAAGAACTCAAAACACTAAAATGAAATCAACAACTCAATCAAAAAATGTGCTACAGAACTGAATAGAGAGTCTCAAAAGAAGAAATCAAAATGCCCTATCAACATCTAAAAACATGTTCTAGCTCCTAAGCAATCAGGGAAATGCAAATTGAAACTACTCTGAGATCCCATCTCCTGTCAACAAATGACAATAAATGCTGGCAAGTGTAAGGTTCAAAAGTGACCGAGACCACTGGATACCACTCTGAAGCAAGGTGAAAGTTTTATTGGTGGGGGGGGGACACAAACTGTTGGGATATCTCAACAGGGTTGAGCATGCTAACTGGGTGTAGCTGGCTTGGGTTTTTAAAGGGAAAGAGAAGATGCCCTAGGTTATCAGACAAGGGACTTTCTTATTTCTAGAGCTAGAGGTCATCCCAGGGTGGGGTTAGAGAATTTCCTTCCAGGGAAAACAAGATACGGCAAAGATTTTTGTTGCTGGCAAAGATTTTTTGTTGCTGTCAGTGTGTTTGCCCAGGGGTGGCAAGATTGGCTCCACCTTGAGGTCCTGGTTCCATGTTGGGGTCTGGATTTTGGCCTAACAGTGAGGATGCAGAAAAATAGGAACTCTTCTACACTGTTGGGAAGGTAAACTGGTACAGCCATTATGGAAAGCAGTGTGGAGGTTCCTGGGACAGCTGAAAATGGATTTACCATATGAACCAGCTATACTACTCCTTGGCATATATCCTAATGTCTCGTCACTACCCTAGAGATACTTGCTCTTCCATGTTTATTGTGGCTCTATTTAAAATAGCTAGGAAAAGGAACCAACCTAGATGGATAATGAAGATGTGGTTCATTTATACAATGGAGTTCTATTCAGCTGTAAAGAAAAATGAAATTATGAAATTTGCAGGGAAATGGGTATATCTGGAAAGGATCATATTAAGTGAGGTAACCCAGGCCCAGAAAGCCAAATGTTCTCCCTCATATAATGGCACAGCCAGTAACCATGATTGTTACTAGAAAAACTTCAGTGCAGGGATGGGATACCTTCCAGTGAGCCATTGGCCAGGGAGGTTCCTGAGGCCCCAAAACATTATAGACCACTGCCAAGAGTCTTGGTTGCCTGCCAGAACAAGATGGTAAGACCCTATTGCTGAAGACCACATATGCTTGGGCTGCAGGTCACTGAGAAATCAACCTGGAGCTGAGCTGAAAACTTCCTCCCTGTTAACCAGCTGACAGAAAGCTGGTAAAAGCTATGGCTGCATGTAGCCCTATGGGAGAGAGGTCATCAATGGTTTACAGCAGTGGATCTTGCAAACCTTGGAGACAGACACCAATTATGAGTTAGAAGTATGTATCTTGTTTTGATTTTACAGGACTCATAGTTAAGAGAGTCTTAAATCTCAGATGAGGCTTGGGACTTTTGAAGAAAGTTGATAAAGTCTGTGGGGACCTTTGAAGTTGGACTGAAAGCAATTTGCACTGTGAGATGATCATGAATCTATGGGGTCAGGGGTGAAATGTGGTGGTTAAATGTGAATGTATGTCTCTAAAGCATCAGGGATTTTTGATTAAAGTTAAACTTTCTATTAAAATCTCCAGCAGCCTTCAGGAGGAGGTGTTGCTGGGGGCAGATTTTGTAGTCCAGCCCTAAGGTGTGTTCAGTGCTGGTTTAAGCTCTGGCTCTGGATGTTGATGCTGTCTCTCTGCTATGCATCTATGGATGTGAGCCAGCTTCCTTCACCAATGATACAACTTTCCTTGGATTCTGTAAGCCTGAAATTAAACCCTTTTCTCCAGCCAGATGTGAATTGTTATAAAGAAGCCTACCAGTGTGACTGGGGCAAGGGAAAAGCATTCTGCTTTATTGGTAATAAAATTCAAAGTTCATCCCATCATGGATTTCATAGTCTCCCAGAGATACATGGTCCTTAAAAATGGACCATCTTACTTCTTAAGAACAATCTAATAGGTTCCATTGAGCCTTGATCAGTTTCTTAAGGTCTCAGATGGTGTCATTGGTGTTGCACTTGATGTGGACTTTCTTCCCCAGATGGTTGTTGCAAACAATCATTCTGTTTTTTAAGCATTACTCAATCATGTTTATTTAAAGAATTCTTCACATTAGACTCGTTTAATGGGAGTAAAAAATTAGTGAACAACCAATTCACCTTTTCTATTCTAGCCACGTAAACTAGTTGTAATGAGTGACATAGCTCTCTAACTTGCAAAATATTCCAAAAGCTGCTGTAGTCAGAAACTAGAGAAAACTGTCACACACAAATAACCTGCAACACTATGTAAATATAGGGTGGTTCTTATTGTCTTTCATACAAGCCCAGATAATCCCAAACAACTTTATAAATACCTTATGAAAAAATTTAAACCCTATCAACACTAAAATATTTAAGTGTAGAAATCTCAACTTTCCTTCAACTAGGCCAGAAAACACCACAAAATTATGATCACACAAACAGAATGAGTGGAATGTTTAAGCTTTGGCTAACCCAAAAAGCCCTATGTAACTTTTAAATATAATCATTTACTCAAATATATTGTAAATAGGAACGGTGGCAACACAGGAAGCAAAAGTAAGTTTGCAAGTGAAATTTCTAGAAGCTCATGAAAACACAAAAGGAAAAACAGTTCTAGTGGAGTACTCTGGTCATCTTCAGTCATTAGGCTGTGTAAAATGATAGCTGTCTTTGCTTCCCAAGGCATAAAATTAGTCCACAGGAGGGGCTGGTGGATCCTGTCCATGATGAGGACTGGCTGGGCAGGTTGGATCTGCGTAGATTAGGTCTCAGCAAGTACAAAATCACTGCAATGACCACCCAGTCCATCAGGATCATAGTGACGCTGGTGCCATTGTCACTAGAAGGTCCTGGCACGGATTGATCAGTGTGATGGTTAGGCTTTGTTGTCAACTTGGATCTTTTTAATTATCTTGGTTGCATCTCTGAGGATGTTTATAGGAAGGCAGCCTCTCAGCAAGGGGCAGGATGTAAAGAAGCTCAAAGAAGCTAGAAGTAAACATCCTTTCCTGTGTGGGCAGTGGAGGAAGGAAATTCCAGAGAGTCAGGAAGCAATTAAGTCTGGGGAAGGGTTACAAAACCCCACCCTAAGCCTATATAAAGGAAAAGAAATTCTCTTTGCCCCTCCTTCCTGTTCCCTGTTCTGTGTATGTGGTGTTGGTGATGGGTTTTTCTCTCTCTGCTTGGACCTGTGGAAGGGGAGCAGCCTCTTTTGCATTCTGGAACTTCCTCTGTATCTATAGCTACAAATAAATCCTTTCCTCCCCAAAACTGCCTGGTTTGAAGATCCCAGTGGCCTGTGGCTGACTACAACAATCAGCCTTCCCATCACATGTTCATGAGAGCAAACACATTCAGAGGGATCAAAGTCACTTTTTGCCACGATTGCCCAGTTTGATCTTGAATGTTTAAATGCACCCAGACAACAAGTGGCAGGGGTCGGGGGTGAGAGTGGCTGATTGTTTCCCTGATTTGTTTTTCAGTACGTTTGTCATTGGTATATATAAAGACCAGTAATTGTTGTGTGTTAATTTTCTACCTTGTCGCTTTGCTGAAAGTATATATCAGCTCTGCCCTGATAGTCTTCTTTTCATTTATTTATTTGCAAGCAGAGACAGAGACAGAGGGAGAGGGAGAAGGAGAGGGAGAGAGAGAGAAAAAATGAGAATGGTCATGACAGGGCCTCTAGCCACTGCAAATGAAGTCCAGATGCCTGTGCCACTTTGTGCATCTGACTTTATGTGGGTCCTGGGAAATCGAACATTGATCATTAGGCTTTGCAGGCAAGCACCTTAACTGCTGAGCCATTTCTCCAGCTCACTGCCCTGATCTTGATTGAGTCTCAGTGTTGATGCTATTGGGAGGAAGCTGATTTTGAGGTAAGCAGGACATTAGAGAATTCCTTTGAAGAGTACATTCTGTTATTTACTTTTTCCTCATTATTTTTCTCTTCTATTCTCCCCTATCCTTCCCTTCTCTTCCTTCTTTCTCTGTCTCTTTTTCTTTCTTTCTCTTTCTTCAATGCTACCTTTCCACTTTCTTCCTGGCTACCATGAGCTGAGCAGTTTTCTCCAGCAGCCTTCTGCCATCTTCTGCTGCCTCATCTCAGCACCCAAAATAATGGATCCAAGTGGTCATGGACTGAACCACTGAAATCGTGAGCTACAAGAAAACCTTTCCTCCTTTAGGTCAATATTATCAGGTGGTAAGTCATAGCACCAGACTTCGTAATCCTATCCAGAAGCATTAGAAGCATCTACCATTGCATATTCTGTCTCAATTTTTTTTATTTCATTTTAGTTTTCCTTCATGTGTCTATGTTTAATCATTGGTATTTTATAAGTAGTACTTTAATATAATGTTAAATCATTGATATTTTATAAGTAGTTATTTAACATAACAATTTCAAATGTGATCTAGATTTTCTGCTGTGTCTGTTTATTTATTTGAAGTTGTTGCTAATGCCAAGGAATGATCCTGGATCATCATGTATTAAGTGATATTTTTGTTATCTTGCTCTTTGATCAGAGGCCAATTCCTGGAGTTCCTTAAAACTGTGTCACTTTGATGAAGTGATGATCTTCCTGCTTCTGATGTCTGGAGTCTTTTCCCCTGGAACACCTATGGCAAACATCATAAACATATAAACACAAACCTGAAAGGACCTGGAGAAAAAGATATTCCCTGCACTCTTCAAGACAAAGCTGATACCCATTAGCTTGGGTATAAAGCATGATTCCTGCCAGAGGATTTGAGTTTATCTTGAGATGTAAAAGAGTACTCTCATTCCTAGTGATAATAAGATGGCTTTAATCTAACAGCAAACACAGGACTCCTTCCTTTAGATATATTGCCATCTGTGTCAGGTTCTTTTGTGTTGCATATAATTTCTCCTAAATTACTCAGTGACCATAGTAGTGCTAAACCCTATAGACACTATCAGTTCCAGTCACCAGCACTCATTGAGCTGAGGGGTAATGGGATCCAGGGGATGAATTTTATTTGTATTGGTATATGCTTATGAAATATCTTTAAGAATATGTGCCTCATACTAGGGCATAGAACACAGATAGCATCTATTTTTATCCTATTATCACTAAATCTGGTAAATCCTGGCCAAGCTGATCTATATTATCTATAGAGTTTCCAGGCACATCTGAGCTCACTGTAAGAGGGATGTATAAAAGGTCCCTATAGCGAAGACACTAACCATATGTAAAATGCCTAGTCACTGGCCCTGAAATCTGTTTGCTTTTTACATCACAGACCATTAGCATACAACTTCCCTAAAGGGCAGCTAGAACTTTTACTCACCCATTTTCTACATCTTGGAGGGATTCAGGTAGAGGCTGATTCTTGGTTTCAGGAAGGAGAAGGACCACAAGGCCAGCAATGATGGGGGAAACTCCATAGATGATCCAGGGCAAAGATGCTGAGTATGTCTCCAGGATCATGAATAGGGGAGCCAAGGCTGCTCCTAAACTAGAAGCAGTTCCAATGATTCCTAAAGCTGTTGCCCTTGGAGCACAAACCATAACACAAACATAATGTGGTGAAGATATACACATGGAATTTGTAACCTAGCATCTTGCATTAACAATAGGAATCAGAAAGCAGTGTGTCTAGATGACTATTGATGACTGAACTCTTGCTTTGCAAAGTTCTGTTTCATTTGATGATATCTTTCACTAAGTTCAAAGTATTAAGACACTTGTTTATTACTTACCTGTGCTAAAACTTAAACTCAGAAAAATACTATGTGATTTCTCTCATATACAGATCACAATTTGTTAATTATATCTCAACAAAGCTATTTTATTTATTTAAAAATGATATTGAAATTTTTTGTGGTGATGTAATTGAAATTGCTTTTGATCAACAACTCATGAGATTCCAACAACAAGACAGAATTTTGTCAAAGCTCTTGAGTGCCCTCCCCAGGCCTGAGTCAAAACCCTGTTACTGAAGAAACCACATATTGCATCGATCAGCATCGAGAAACCCTTCAACGTCCAGAATGGTATCCAGCCCCCAGAAGGCAGTTAATGTAGTGCTGGAAGGCACTGCACAGGCTGCCAGGGGAACTGATCAACAACAGCTGGAGTAAACAGAGACCACTGACACAAAACATAATCTGCGGCCATGAGTAGGCTGACCACACCTCTTACTAGGAGGGAACAGCGAACCAACAAAGGAGCACTTGTGTAATGGAGGAGGAGCCTGGGCCTGGGGGAGACAATCAACAGCTTTCAAATTCGGCCAATTTTCCACTTAGTGAGGGAACTTCTTGTCTGGAACTAGGGATTCAGGGCGATAGGCACCCTTGGGCTCCCAAAACAAGATGTACTATGGGAGCGAGTGACAGGGAGGTTACTAAAAATAGAATCTAGGTAATCCAGAATTGTGTATATTTGTTAACCTACATTGATCTCACTCTCCGATGGAGACTGTGTTTGTATTTTTCAGGATGCAGCGAGAGAGCTGGGGCCCATCTAACCCCATAGCTGAGATTCTGGCAAGAGAGGAGCCACCACAGTCATATCGTGGAGGATCCAAATGGAACCCCGCAGAGAATGACGGGATGAACAAGGGGCCCACAGCCACAGCCATTAAATCAACACAGGTTAAGTCAGTGAGACAGAAACCAACAAATTCGACACAAAGACCCCTAAGCTCACAACCTTAAAACAGCCTTAATACTCATCCACCACGACTCAGGGAACTATGCAGAAGAGGGGGCGGAAAGATTGTAAGAGCCGTGGTGGGGGAGATTATCCAGAGGCATGGCCAGGAGAACCTGGCTGAATACTAGGCTATCCATGGTCCCCTGTCACAAGGACTGATTCAGACGACCCATGGAGGAGGTTATCCAGTGGAGGGGGAAGGGAGGGCAACGGGGAATTGGGGGATAATAACTCATTGTTTGCCCACTAAATGTTGTAACTCATTATGGACAATAAATTAAAAAAAAAGAAATTAAAAAAAAAAGGAAATTGCTTTTGGTCAGTTAACTATTTTCATAGATTCTTCTAATCTATGAGATTAGCATTCTTTTAATCTCCCAACATCTTCAATTTCTCTCTTGAATGTTAAATTTTTCTTTATAGAGATTTTTCACTTTTTTGGTTATGTTTATTCCTAGATTTTTTTGAGGCATTTATAAGTGAAGTTGCATCCCTGAGTTCTTCTTCAGCTTGTTTGTTACTGGCATATATAAAGGTTTCAGATTTTTAAAATGCTAATCTGACACTTTGCTGAAAGTGTTAATCAGTTCTTAGAGTTTTCTGGTGGAGTGTTTAAGGACTGGAGGAGGGGGCTGGAGACACAGGGGAGAAAGAGCAACAAAATCAAAGTATGCATGGAAACCTTATAATGAAACCCATTACTTTAGATGCTAATTAAAAAACTCACAAAAATAAAAATATACTATTTCTCATTGCATAACTTTGGTTGTCTCCATTTATTACTTGAGATATATAATAATGATACATTATTACACTTATTACCTGGCACAAAGCTAACTTTCAGTAAGCTTTGGCTACACTTTTTCCTACCATCACTATTGATTGGTTTAGATAACTATTCAGTCTTTTCCTTCTTCCCCCCAAAAGGTTGAAAAAATGCCAGGAGGTCTCTTCTGACACTATCAGTGGACCCTTGAAGCCTTGTACCTGATTATGGTGGGGAACAGCTCATTTGCATGTACCAGAGAAGCGGAAACAGAAGCATAAGAAAATCCTCCTCCCAAAGTTGCCAAAACCATACGTGCAGTCTGCATTTCTGAAGAGAAAAAGACCAGGGACAGTTATGAAGCTTGAGCTGCAGAAATTTACTCTTCACAAATCGCAAATGAAAATACCCTTATTGGAGGTGTGTAGTGGTATAAAATACTGTGTTAGAGGCACTGCACAGAGGAGAACTTTCTTCAGTGGCTAATAAGCTGAGAAAGGTGTTAATCTACATATTTAGGTCTATGGTGAATAAAGGCATCTCTGATAGGTGCTTTAGGAGTAGAGAGCATGGTGACTTTAGGAAGAGTTCATCTGCTTGTCATATAGGATGTAAGACTGTTTGAGGGGAAATTACTTTGGATTAAAACTCACTTAAACACCCAGGACATTTAAATCCATGGTCAATGCACTATATTGTAGAAGGGAGTCATGCAAGGTCAGGACCTATCTTGGTGGACAAGGTAAAGTTTAGCTTGACTCAAGAATAAGGATTTTTGTTTGGAAAAATGTCAGACTGTGGAACCCACTAAACAGAAACTCCATATAGTTAATTTTCTACTCAAGTCAAAATAATCTCATGAGAGCTTTAAACTTTGGAGCGTGCCTCGAGGTAAAGCATAATTACTGACATGATATTATAAGAGTGTGGCACCCGCCAACATGGAATTTTATAAAATACAGCACAGACCTGTATTTTAGCAAAGCTTGGTGATTGGGTTTTCCTACTCATCATATGTGCCCGTTTAATTTAGTAGTTAATTCTAACAGCCTTAAGTGTTTACTGATACCTTTGTGTACTTCTTTTGTATATCAGATACAAATGTTTATTATTTTCTTGAGTTGATACAACTCCTAAAACAAGGATTGCATTTGTGGTGACTCATGAATGGATGCCTAGACTTCAGGAAATGAATTATCACTGAAGCTGAAGTAATAAAACAGAGCTGGAAAGAAGTAAAGATAGTAAGTTGTGGATATTTTAGGACAGAATTAAAAGGCCTAGACCCTACATATTTGCTCTGAAAAATTTAATTTACTAATGGGTAAGTGATCTATTGAAAATTGGGAATCAATGCCACTAATTTCCAAATACTTATTGAATGTAACAAAGATATTTGAACAAAATTTTAATGATTTTGGGTTCTTTTCTGAGCTCCTTAATTGAAGAATGTGCCCTAAATGTCCAGATTGGTTACAGGAAACCCTTAGACTGCATTTTCCTGATTTCATATATGCAGAAACTGAAAAGTCCTGAGGAAAGGCAGGGAGATAGTTTCTTTGTTCACTCTGTTCTCTTTCCTTACCTTGAAGCACAAATATGAGAGCCAGAATCAAGATTCCCACCAAGAACATGAGAATTAGTTGACTTATTCTTCTGCCGAGGCAATTCAGTGCAAAATTTGCAACATAGTTGGCTGGGATATTGACTGCACCAACAAGACACTGCAATAGGAAAACATTACTCCCTAGGTACTGGAGGTGGAGTAACAGGCCCAAACCGGGTATCCATATTGCAAATCTGTAGGGAAGAAATAAAGACACATGCTATAAGGCTATAGGTATGTCTAACCCAATACCCAGGATCACTAAGAATGCAGCCAAGCACAAAATTGTAAACTTACTGAAAATATTATGAGGCTTTTTTTTTTGCTATTTTATTTTGTGACTCTGTTGCGTGGTTCTCAGGCATCCGCACTGTAGATGACAACATTGTGTTGCAATATTAAAAGGTTGGCCATGCCTCCTAGAGTTTATGCCCTACATATGACAGTAATGTTGGCCCAGGCAGACAGTTTTATTTGTTAAAATATTAACACATATGTTTTCTGGAATATTTACTTACATTTGATAATTTTATAGTCACTATGGTGATTTTTATGATGATGGAACTCATCAGTACTGTTGAAGTTTTTGAAAGGGGTAGAGGGCTTGTGCTATACAATCCAGGTGTTCCAAGGTTTTAGAATTTTTCCTATATCTCGATCTGATTCTTATATTTTTATATCTTAGTTTCATTGCTATATCTCTACAACTGTATACATTCATTGAGATTTAGATATTTATGCACTTTGTGCTTAGAATTTTATCTCCTTTAAAATGGGAACAGTCAGATGTGGAAACCTAGAGCCCAAGTTTGTACTGTTTAACGTTCTGAGCATCAGTCTCTGGCAGTGAAGTGACAAACAGTACTCCTCACTGGACAGTTACTTCCATGTGACTGTTCTCAGAACCCTTTGACTTCCTCCAACTACAGAAATCCCTCATTCTTGTCTCCAAATCTGTTCATGCCGCAAGAAAGATTCATCTTTTGATTGTTTTAACAGGCACTGTGGGAAGCCTACCTCACAAAGGACATGAGAAAGAGCCGCTTACACAGGATGGGACTGCGGAACAAGTCACACAGAGAAGGTTTAATCTGTGCTGCCTCCAGCTCCTCCTTCATGGTGGACCTCACAACCTTCAACACAGCAAAGACAAACTGTTCAGTTGTAACAGTACGATGGGCATTGTGGGGCATAGGGTGCCCTGCAGAGTACAAGATAGATGACTATTTTTTCTGTCTAGTGAAAAACATAGACATAAAAGAAGGCATAAAAATGAGCCTAGGAGTTATAGGAAACTCCGAGAATTCTACCCCAGGGACTGTTAAACAGGAGACCATGAAGGGCTACAGGACATTGGAAAGCATGTGTAGGCTAGACACACAAATTAGAAAGGAAATCAAGTGAAGAATTATTTACATTATGGTTCAACTTGTACCACAGAGTTTGAAAAACTTGGGAAGTGAGCTTGAATCTCTACTGATTACTAGTGGTTAAGAAAAATAGTCTCAGGAAGGAGAGTACTTTGCTGAAAGTCTTTATTATTCCTGTATTATTCCTAATACAGGAATTGGGGTTCTCTGCCAATGCACTAATCTGATATGCCAACATAGTGATATTGTGATACTGTGGGAATTTTGAGGAGTCTTTGAGAGTTTGAGAGCATCGGAGCCTTATCTTTTTTTTTTATAAAGAATTCAGAATTCATGTTTATCTACTTGCCTCATCAGTGCAAGTTTAGAGTTATAATATTTTTTTGGACATTTATATATACACACATAAACTCTGGTTAGATCACAATTGATGTTTTAAAAGTACAGGATGAGAAAGAAGCAGTATTTTTAAACTAAAATCTGCTATGCTTAACTTGCTATTCTTTTTTTAATATATATTTATTTATTGTCCATAATGAATTACATTATTTAGTGGGCAAACAATGAGTCATTATCCCCAATTCCCTAATGCCCCCCCTCCCCATCCCCAATCAGCTGGATATCCTCCTCTGTGGGCCGTCTGGATCAGTCCTTGTGGCAGGGGACCATGGATAGCCTAGTACTCAGCCCAGTCCTCCTGGCCCAAGTGTGTTGTTACTCAAGGGTGCCATGCCTCTGGATAGTCTCCCCCACCACGGCTCTCACAATCTTTCTGCCCCCTCTTCCACCAGTTCCCTGAGTCTTGGTGGGTGAGTATTAAGGCTGCTTTAATGTTGTGAGATTAGGGGTCTTTGTGTTGAAAATTGTTGGTTTCTGTCACCCTGGCTTATCCTGTGTTGATTGAATGTCTGTGGCTGTGGGTCCCTTGTTCATCCCGTCATTCTCTGCGGGGTTCCATATGGATCCTTCATGATATGACTGTGGTGGCTTATCTCTTGCCAGGATCTCAGCTATCTGCCTACGGTTGGATGGTAAGATTAGATGGGCCACAGCTCTCTTTCTTTATCCTGAAAAATACAAACACAATCTCCATCGGAGAGTGAGATCAGTACAGGTTAATAAATAGACACAATTCTGGATTACCTAGATTCTATTTTTAGTAGCCTCCCCGTCAGTTGCTCCCACATTGCATCTTTTCTTGTGAGCCCAAGATTACGAGATCTGATTCCTATTGCCCTGAATCCCCAGTTCCAGTCAAGGGCTTCCCTCACTAAGTGGAATATTTGGCCAAATCTAAAAGTTGATTGTCTCCCCCAGGCCCAGGTTTCTCCATTGCATGAGTGCTCCTTTCTTGGTTTGCTATTCTCTCCCAGTAGGAGGTGTGGTCAGCGTACTCATGGCCACAGACTGTGTTTCATGCCAGTGGTCTCTGTTTATTCCAGCTGTTGTTGATCAGCTTCCCATGGCAGCTTGTGTAGTGCCTTCCAGCACTGCACTAACTGGCATCTGGGGGCTGGTTACCATTCCGGACCTTGAAGGGTCTCTTGATGCTGATAGGTGGCATTCTGTGGTTTCTTAGGCAACAGGGTTTGGCCTGGGGAGGGCACTCAAGAGCTTTGACAGAATTCTGTCTTGTTTTTGGAACCTCATGGGTCACTTTGGTCAACAGCTCAGTGAGGGAAGGAACTGGTGGCTGGGACCAGGGGTTGTCAGACAGATCAATTATTCACAGGCTTAGACTCTCCCCTACTACTCATGGCCCCTCTTGCCATTCAACACCCACTACTTGCTCTGTAGGTTACAGTATGCTCGTGAGGATTTTATGTTTTTGAAACTAATTTGGTTTAGCCTCATGCTTGAGCCATTTCCCTCCCCCCATACCTTACCTCTCATTCATAACCTCTCACTTCTTTCTACTAGTCTGCATAGAGTTTACGGTTATCCTGGTTAAGGACCGCATTTGAGGGAGAATATGTGGCATTCGATTCTCTGTTCTTTTGAGTGTTCGCTTAGTAAGATCTGCTCGAAGTCAGACCATTTTTTCCTAAATTTCGATGTGTCATTTTTCCTTTCAGCTGAGTAAAATTCCATCTTGTAAATATACCACAGTTTCGCTGTCCATTACTCCATGAATGGGCATTTGGGTTGATTCCAATTCTTGGCTATTATGAATTGAGCTGCTATAAATATAGTTGAACAAATGTTTTAGCGATGAGATGTGACATCTTTTGGATAGATGCCTAGTAGAGGGATAGCTGGGTCCATTGGTAGTTCTATGTCCATGCTGTTGAGGAGTCTCCACACTGCTTTCCATAGTGGTTGAACGAGTTTGCATTCCCACCAGCAGTGAATGAGGATTCCTTTTTACCCACATTCTCGCCAGCAATGATTGTTGGTTTTCTTTATGATTGCCATTCTGAGAGGGTTAAGGTCGTATCTCATTGTCATTTTGATTTGCATTCCCCTGATGCTTAAGGATGCTGAGCACTTTCTCAGGTGCAAAAGGGTCATTTGTGTTTCCTCCTCTGTGAATTCTCTGTTGAGATCAGTGCCC
>PVHP010045451.1:0-13815 GCA_004024765.1 Zapus hudsonius | reverse complement strand
ACCGCTATGGAGACATATGAAATACCCCGGACCATAGTCATTCCAAGAAAACAAAACAATATTGAGATATTTATGCCTGTGCTAATGGGAGTGGGGCTGCCAACATTCCCTAGCAGATATAGAAACAGAAGGATCACTGGATTCTCACATGTCGCTCCTGAAACTACCCTCTCCTACCTTCTCAACCGCACATGGTTTGTGGAGGTGCTGACTTATTAGGAGGTAGAAGAGTGAGTTGGGTTGGAGATTCTTCAATGGCAAGTTTTTCATGAGTATCATTCATGCTGTGCTGCAGCTACCTTGAGTCATAAATGCTCCTGTAAGTAACCCCAGTAAAATCATTAGTTCGTCAAGTTGATCTTGGATGGAAATGTGTCTTAGTCCTTGCCCTACCTGGAGTGAATAGCTATCTCTCCACATTTCCCTAGGAAAAGTAAACTGGTATCTAATTATATCCAGAATGTTATTTTTGTATAGACACATAAACATAGAAAAAAATTCTGACCCCAAACGGTCCTTCCTAAACTTCTATAGTTTATTACTGTTAGATCATATTTCTGCAGCCATTCTTTTTCAAACCCTAGCTCAAAAGCAAACAGGATTCCTTGTTTCTTTTGGTCTCTGTTTCTGAAAATTCTTGAATCATATAAAAACTTATATTAAATAAAATTATATACTTTTCTCTTGTCAGTCTTTTGATTTTTATAGAGGTGTCAGCCAAGATCTTTATAGGAGATGAGAAAATATATTACTTTTTCTCCCCATATGTGCATGTATTGCCGGCATATTTATTGCTGAACCGTATGAATACATCTTGTGATTTAGCCATTCCCTTATTGATGAATTCTATGTCAATTTTCATTTATTTTTAATAAAGCTGCAATGACCATCATATGCAAGTCTTTTTGTTACTCTAAGATTTCATTTCTGTTTGAAGAACTCCTTGAAACTGCTATGAAACTTATTTAAAGAAAATATAGAGCTCTTAGTTTTTCAAAGTGGATGTATAACCAAACAGGTATCTCTTCTTGAGCAAAAGTTCAAACTCCAACCCAAAGATAAAAGAATTGAAAAAGTTTTGTTACCTGCTCCAATTAAGCAGATGACTGAAGTGATTTCAAAAGCAATGGCCACCTCCCAGAGGGGAAGCGTTCAGGAGCCAAAACCAACATAGAATGTGGGCACTTTCCTGAGCTTGTTCAGTTTACAATGTTCAAGAAGACAGGAGGATATATTCTTGTGTCTTTGGCTTAAACTCATGCTTGGAAGTTGAACGTGGCAGCTCTCAGCATCTCTGAGCAAGCTTTGTTTGGACCCTACAGATGACAGACTTGAATACTTCTGGGCATAATCAATTTGCATCATAAAGATGGCTGACCGAAATACTTCCAGGTTTGTTCAGTCATCGCCTCAAAAGTTTTAGCTGAACTTAAAGGAAGACATGATTGAAACTGCAATAATAATGGAATGTGCCCTTTTTCCTGCCTCACAGAATGTCTCATGGTCATATGACTTTATACCCCCAACATCACCTTTTGAGAGCGCTAATTGTTCCATATCCACACAAATCTAACCATTGTCATTCGAATGACAAGGAAATGACATCCTATGACATTTGTTCAATATTTGACACTAATAAAACTGAATAATTTTCTGTTTAACTATTCACTGTCTTTTCTGTTCTGATACTTTGCTCATTTTTTAACAAGTTGTTTGGCCTTTCTATTATTGAATTATAAGAATCTTTTCTTTATTGGGATTGTTATATATATATATATAAAACACACACATATATACTTATAGCTTTATGTATTAAATTTTAATATTATCTAAATATACTTAAGGTATAAATTACATTTTATTATTAAATATTAGCTTAAGGCATATGTGTGTAGGTGTGTATGTGTGTGTAATGTGTGTGTGGCTATGCGTGTATGTATAGATGCATGTGGAGGCTAGAGAATGATCTTGGGTGTCATTCCTCAGTAATGCTGGCCACCTTTTTTGAGACTGGCTGTGTCATTAGTCTGGAGCTCACCAGTTATGCTAGACTGGCTGGCTAATCAAACACCACCATACCAGGCTTTTTCACATTGGTGTAGGGATCAGACTCGGATTCCACAAGCACTTTAACTACATGATAATCCCACATTTATTTTCAAATTGTTTTCTAATACACAGATCCTAATAGTTCTTAATTTTTGTTTATTCCATTTTCTTTTCTTTCCTGTTTTATAACATAAGGTGTGTAGAGTTTATATATATATATATATATATATATATATATATATTCAAGGACATGAGCAATTGTGTATATATATATATATATATATATATATATATATATATATATATATATATATAGGCTAAACATGTACACAATTGCTCATGTCCTTGAATACTGTTTTTAAAATTTATTTTCTAGTTATCTATGGCTTGAACATGGAAAAAACATTATTTTTGTGTGTTTTTACTTTGTATTCTGTGATTGTGCTAAATTCCCTATTTCCTTACCAGTAGATTTTCTTTGATAATTCAATAAGATATTGTTTTACGTAAGCAATAGTGTCATATGTGAATAAATGAAACCACATTAAATGATAAACAATGCTTATAAAGCTTGGCATATGACCTGAAATTTCCTTTATGGGATTCTTTATTTGTGAATATATATATATATATATATATATATATATAAATATGTAATTTAAGAAATATAGAGCTGTTACAATTTCCTACTTCTTCCTGTTGCTGGTATTGCTTAATGAGGGCACAGAGCACAAAGGGTTAACAGGGTGTTGGAGAATGAGGTCAGAACCCTGGCTAACCTGATTGCCCATTGCCTTTTCCCTATCTCCACCTTCAACTCTGAGACTCCCAACCCCCAAAGCAAGCCACGTGAACCCAGGTTTTCACCCCAGCTGTGCCTGGAAGGTGGCAGTCCTCTGCCCCCACCATCTGATATTCATGTCCACATGCAAAGCAGATATTCACAGGTTGCTGATTTTTGCCAATCCTCATTGCCCATTTCTTTCCCTCCCTCCTCAATTTCTATTTAACTCATGATGCTTCTACAATAAACCAGGATTATTTGTCATGCCTTTTCCCTGCCTCTCTCTGCTGGTTATTCTTTCTGAACAGATGAGCTGAACACCCAGGGAGCCATAGCCATGCTCCCAAGAGCTGTAACACTTCTGCAGGCTCTCAGGCCCATGGGCATGCCTCCATGGGTGCCCAGTTTCGGTCCTCAGAGCCACCAGAGCCACTGACACTTGGAGCATGCCTGCTCCCTCCCTCTTTGAGGTTGCCACTGTGCCTGCCCATAACTGCTACAGACCCCATCAGCAGAACACCCGATATAGCCTGGGGCGAATCTCCCCCAGTTCCTCCCAAGGGCACCAGCAGCCAGCTGGGACCACTGGAGACTCTTGTGGTGAGGCTCATCCTGGCCCAGCCTCCCTGATGCACTCACAGCTCCACCCTGCCTGCGCATGCCAGGGACCACGAAAGCCCCAGGAAGACTTCAAGACCAGCACCTGTTTCTTATTTTTTTTTTTATTAAAACTACATCCTGTGAAAAGAATTAGTTCAAAACTCAATAATTATCTTTGCCTGATAAAAGCTCAAAAAGAAGCTTGAGACAGTATAAAGCTTACACACTTTGTAAATGGGATTGTCACCTCCTAAGCTGGAGGCAGGAGAAAGCAAAACCCAAGCAAGTCCTTGGAGTCTCTGATGCAGTTGGTTTTCAGAGAGATGTCATTCCTGTGGGGAGACTAAGACTAATTAAAGAAGCAATGGGAAGCTCAGATACACTCAATGGTACCAGAGAGGTTAAGAAAAAGTTTACTTGATGCTGTGTGAACTGAGCACAAACGGAAGTGATATAATATTTAAATGGCTTCAATCATAAGAGAAGACAATCTCAAAGGTGGCATACAGTATCACTTTCCTATATAAGATTCTAAAATGACAAAAATATCAAGGAGAATGACAAGTTACAAAAACTTAAAGAGAGGAGTCAGCATAAGAAAATTGCTTTGTTAAAAAATGATGGTATAAGATTAGTCTTTTAGCTAGATTATTATGACCATTACATAAATATTCTCATAACAAAATTCCATAGAGTTATATACAAAGGAATAAAAAAAGAGTAAATCCAAGCTAGTTATCTTGCACAATCACTTTATTGGTTTGACATTGTATTACACTTATTCAAGATTTCATCATTTGTGGGGGAATGGATACAAGAAAATAGGATTATTTTGTTTTTTATATGACTATGGTTATTTCGACATTAAAAAATTAAGCAAATTAAAAATAAATAAAAGGGCAATGTGTTGGCTCACGCAATTCAAATGTCAAAGTAGTTCCAATAACAGGGTTTTGAATTCTGTTATTAACCTCATATTTAGAATATATTTAATTATACTCTGTGTTCCATTGGCTTTTACCAATATATATTGAAGATAAGAGTTTAGGAGTCAAGTATAGTTGATGAAAAAAATGAAGCAAATTAGGGCATATGTTCATTGCTAAACTTACGACAGTCGCCATACCCTGCGGAAAACTGTGGAAGAGATGATTATTCAAACAGAAGCCAAGATGTTCCTAAACTAGAGAAGAAGAGGGGCTTACTGCCCCGAGGGCATCATGATACTGGGGTCCCCTTCCAGGTAATAGAAATTACTAACCTCAGTTGAAGAGGGCTCATTGATCTTTGAAGCAAAAATTATTAACATGTTCTTCAATTTAGATAAGGTTTGAAGCATGGTGGTATTTTAGAAGGCAGGAGCTGATGTTATAAGATGGAGGGTATTTTTCTCAAGTTTTAAGTCCTTAGGCATGCATAAAACTCACTTCTTTAAAGCTACATAAAGTAAGCCTGACATTTGTGCCTCAAGAGACCTGGAGGACATGCGAGTTTCAGGCTTCCTGTTCACCAGCATCAACTTCCAGCTGCTTTCTTTCACTCTTCTGTGAGCTGGATAATACAAATTTTACTAGACAGTATCAAGCCAAGCCCTGCTATCATTTCAGGTTTATTGCTTTTTATTTGTTTTATTTGTTTGCTGTTTCCACCAACTCTACATTCAGAAGACCTGCTTTCTCATTGTGTTCTTATACATTTTAAATAAAGAATTACTGTCAGAGATTTCTCTATTTATCATATATTTGTTCCCACAGATAAAATTCCTCTTGTCTTAATCTTTGCTAATTTTATGATCTATATATTCATCAGATTTTTTAATATTTCTTTATTTGAGGTTTGTCCTCACTAAGATACCCAGACTGGTCTTCAACTCACTGTAATACAAACTTCATCCAATCCGTGAACTTGCCATCTTCCTGTCTTGGCCTCATGAATAGCTGAGTTACAGAGACTGCACCACCAGACTCAGGTGAGTAAAATTATTTTTAAACTAGAGTTGTTTTCTTAGTAACAATGAATAATTCTATGTCATGCAGGATACAGAAATAACATATATTCTGGGTTTTGGTTTGTCAAGATCTGTAAATTTGATGAAGACTCTTGTAATGAATCAGAATGAAACAAAAAAGGAGCAAGACCAACTTCGCCACATGAAGAACCTGAACCTGTAAGATTCCCTTGTCCACCTATAGAACCCAAATCTCTAATGTAACAAATGTAATGGACTGCACCATGAGTCTTTATTAGGGACCCTGGTAGAGATTCCGGATTGCATTCCTTCTCTCCTGATTGGTCTTACCACTAACCATATTATTGGAACTGCTTTGAGTCCAAAGCTCCAAATCAGCTTTGACAAAAGGAAAAATTTCTGTGTATCTTAGAAAATACAGAAGTACAGCAGAGCCAGACTAGCTAAAACTAGGACAACGTGCCACCCTAAACCACTTTCTCCTTTCCTTTTCTCTAATTTTCTTTTCCCCTAATACTGTTTATCTCTTGATGGGCTTAGCTTTTCCTTTAATATTCTGGAGACTTGCATCCAGCAGCTTTGCAGGACTCCCTATCCCTTGCCCTTCAATTCCAGTACTAAAATCGCCTGGGGACATTTCTGATTCTCCAGATCTGAGTCATGCTCCCATTCCTGGGGAATTAAAGATCATGTTTCTAGGATGGATAGTTTCCATAATTAGCAGGGGAAGAGGAGCTATTCCCATGAAAATAGAGAGTTGTTTCTAGATAATTGGATGAGTACTGAACAGACAAACAATCACTGCTCATTGCATGTCCTCTGCTCTGTGTTACTTATGTTCTTCTAGCCCATAGCTATGCAAGCATTCTTCTTTTGTGCTGTGCTTTCTATCTTTGGTGAGCTCTTCACAAGGTTGAGTGGGAGGATTGAGGGTTTATTTGCAAAGCAGACATGTTGCACTATCCACACTCTTGTCTTCCATTCAGCTCTAAAGAACTCATATTTTCCATCTTTCTTCATATTCACAAGCAAATAAAGGTCACAGAAGTTTTTCCCAGTGACTGTGTCCACCCTGGCAGAGAAAGCCTGCAGAAACGTTCAAGTCAAGACCTGAGGCAGAAGCAATGATCGCTGCATGCTAAAAGGGAGATGGATAAAATATATCTTGGACTAGATATGCAGAATAGTTTTGTTTTTGCAAACACAAGTTCATTTGACATTATTGAGAAGTTAGCTTGGCGTATGTTGTGGATTACTGAAATTTTTGTAAGTTTCACCGATATGAATGCATAGTTAAGATCATATCTCTGCTTTCATAAAGGCCAAAATCCAGATAGGAGGAAGAAAAAAAATAACAGTTGTAAGCAAAATTTATACTACATTTGGCACTGCTCAATAGTATATGACATAATAAAGCAATAAACAGGCTGGCTGTTCCGAAGGGCTGACAAAATAAGAGTTACAAAGGGTTGCTTGAGTGATGAAGGGGATCTGAGCAAACTTCTGTGGAAAATGGGAATGAATTGAAAGAAGATTCAGAAAAGATTCAGATCTCTGAGCAGAGAGTGAGCTTCATGGAGGTCAGCATGATGGAACCAGAATAACACTGGACTTAAGGGTTTAAGGTCATGGTAGCCTTGTGGACCTTGAGAAGACTTCGTTTATTTATTTATTTATTTATTTATTTATTTATTTATTTTTCATTCAGAAAATGGAAAAAAAATTGAACGCTTTGAATACAAGAATGAGGTGATCTGACTTTTTAGATAGGTTGGCCTTAGACATATTATTGACATTATACTAATATAGGAGAAAAAGAGACCGAAGGTGGAAGGTTTACCGATCCAGGGAAGAATATTACAACAAAAAGGCAGAAGTGAGACAATAAAGCAGTTAGATTCTTAGTATATTTCAATAGTAGAATATTATTTTCTGATAGACTAGGTAGAGGAAGTGAGAGAAAGAGAAGGCTAGAAAATTTTGCAATATTTCTTTTGGCTTTTATTGGATTCCAAGGGTGAGGCTACCATTTATTCCATTATAAATGTGTCTCATCAGTAAGTTAAGGATCAAACAATTCATTTCTGCAAACTGCACTAGAAATTGCTAAACTCTACCAAGTAGATTTATTACTCAGAATTCGAAGACAATATAATTGACAAAGAAACAGCAATGTGATCTTAAAGAATGATAGTTATGCCTGCAATTGACTTTCCCAGTTTAATTTCTGACATAAAATATGCTATTTGCCATGCTCTTATTTAAGTTATAAGCAGAAAAGTTTTTTATAGCAATAATTGTATTCTTAGGAGATTACAATAATTTATAAAATTGCAAATATACTAAATTTTTTAAATAGAAAATAATATTTTGTTACATTTCCTTTCATATATTTGTCTGTATAATGATTTGGTTCTTCATTTTTTTTCTAGCATAATATTTTTATATCTTACTATAAGACAACAGTGTTAAATACTATTACCTGTGGTTTCTATATGAAGAAAATGTAAGCTGTCCTCTTGGTTACTTAATACAATCTTATTTTATTTATTTATTACTGTTAAATTTTTATTTGCTATTTTATTTTTTATAATAGAGAATTTAGAAAATTTTCTTAGTGATTTTTAGTCATCAAATGTTCTAAGTTCTACTCTGGTAAAATAGCTTGACATGTTGAAACCTCTTGTAAAAGACATAGTTTAAATATTTGGCTTTTGGTAGTATACATTCATCCTGCCTGTCTTATTTAAATTTTCCAAGGCCAAAAATCCTTTTAAAAAATCTCACAATTAAGGTCTGAAGTTAAAGTTAAACCTGTGCAGGAGTGCTGCAGATGCCTGTATGACTTCTCCCAACGTTGCATTGAGCCCCTTTGTTCCTCACCTCGCAAATTGCACTTTGCACTATATATTTTGAACTACTAACACACATTGGGGGATTTTTGTCTCTGGAACAGTTTCTTCAGGCATTTTTGCTGCCTTGGTGTCGATTTTACACATCATTCCATCTAAAACTGCTAGACTTTATTAAGTCAAAATGTGTTACATTTGCCCAAACATGATTCCTATGCATAAACATGAGACTTCACAAAACAGATGTACTCCAGGGGCAGCAGTGGTGCGATGAGGCTTTTTCCTACCGATGGCAATTCTGACAAATCCCACTGTGTACGATGCCCCTTAGAACAAGAAAGGGGTGAATGTATAATTGAATCTGATGCTTAAGTGACTATATCCCTTACAAGAAAGGACTCACGATTTTGCTAAGCATTGAAGCAATCCAAATCCACTTGAATTTTGGCACAAATAACAACTGGAAGAACTTTCTACAGACCAGTTCTGAATCTGTATAGTTCAACTTTGTTTCTGCTCCACTGCCCACACACTTTCACACTATGAGTTTGAGATGTATTTGTATTTAATATTAGCTCTGGCAGGCACCTGTTAGGGTCAATGTGTTTCAGAAGCTCACTTGACTCATAGCAAGTACGGCTTCAATATACACAGAAACGACTGGGAATCAAATAGAGATATCCTTCTCTGAACAGTAAATGCCAAGTTACCTCAACTTCTTTTGATCTACATTAAACCAAAACTTTATATGAGCATTTTATGTCCGACTCTCATAAATAAAGTTTGAAAAGGGAGAATAGGGATAACGTGAATGAAATTTTGTTTATGTTATGCAAGATATATTCTAAAATTCATTATAAATCTAAGTGTGGCCATCCATGTATGCCTTTAATTCTGGTCCTGGGAACAGGGACAACACAGGAGAATGACTGGATTTTTCAGTTCAAACAATCTGATGGAAAATAAAGCAAAGCAAAACAAAAACAAAATGACAGCTTTGTGTGCCATGAGAGACTGTCTCAAGCAAACCAAGGGTGTGCAGGACAGAGGAGAACACCCATCATTCTCTGCTGGTCCCCACATGCCTGTGCAGATCTGCATACACCATGCATACACACATCACCACCACATGAACTAGTCCAAATACATACCATATATGTCCACAGGATTTAAAAAGAGACAAGTATAATTATGACTTTTTCATGTTTCTAAAATAGTGAAGAGAAGGTGGCCCATTTACAATTACGGTTCAGTGTTGAGCATACAGGGAATGTGTATATTGTGATAATCTCTGATCCTCTTATGTCACAGTGACGGGTTAGGCAGCCTGGCAGAAGTGGGACACACTGGGAAATTTCTAGATTTTCCTTCTGTTTTGGAAGTAGGTGGTATTACAAGGTTTTCTGGACACAGTAGCCCAGCTTAAACACTGGTGTCACCATCCATTCTTAGGTGACTCCAAGCTACCTCACTCTCTTACTCCTGTGGCAAACCACGCGTCATCAAGCTCAAGAAACCCTGGGTGGGTGAGTCATGGACTCTGGGCAAACTCCATCCTAAAGATGGTTACTTAGTTTGGTAATGAAAACCACAGGTTAACAGTATTTCTTTTATAAGGTCACATAAGATCTGCTTCCTAAAATGGTGCTGACTTTCATTGCATGCTTTCTCATGTTAAATGTAGTTCACTGGTCCTAAGTGGTGTGGTTGGGCTGTGTGTATTCTTTCTTTCTTTCTTTCTTTCTTTCTTTCTTTCTTTCTTTCTTTCTTTCTTTCTTTCTTTCTTTCTTCTTTCTTTCTTTCTCTCTCTCTCTCTCTCTTTCTTTCTTCCTTCCCTCCCTCCCTCCCTCTTTTTCTTTCTTTCTTTCTTTCTTTCTTTCTTTCTTTCTTTCTTTCTTTCTTTCTTTCTTTCTTTCTTTCTTCTTTCTTTCTTCTTTCTTTCTTTCTTCTTCCTTCCTTCCTTCCTTCCTTCCTTTCTTTGTTCTTTCTTCCTTCCTTCTTCCCTCCCTCCCTCCCTCCTTTCTTTCTTTGTTTGTTTCATTGTTTCTTTGTTTCACTGTTTCTTTGTTTCTTTCTTTCTTCCTTCCTTCCTCCCTCCCTCCTTTCTTTCTTTTGAATTTTAGTATATGAACATATTAAAATTTGGTCCTGTTATACTCTTATGTTTCCTCTCACTAACCCCTATTCCACTGAGGGCTTTCCTCAGTGGGATTACAGGGATGCACTGTGGAGTCATGAATACGCCACTCAGTCTTTGTGGGGTATGGGAATGCCTCAAAGTACACTTTCCCTTCCTGTGGCTCTTATTTTATTCCTGTCCCTTTATCTGCAATGCTCCCTGAGCCTTATAGGGCATTTATTATTCAAACTCAGTGTTTTCTTCTCAGCAGCCTCTGATTTTCTGCTTTGATGAGTTTTGAGTGTCCTCAGTATCTACTACTATCTCCCTGGAGGAGGTTTGAAGACTAGCAGTGAGCTGCTCTCTGCTTTCTGAATTCCAATGGTAACCCACTTTTATCATTGATATTTTTGTGGTATTTAGTCTTTCATGTAAATACTGTGTGTAAATTTCACATTTAATTTTCATTAACAATCTTTTATGCCTAAAGTTGTCTTAATCATAATACTTTTATAATGAGTGATATATATATATATATATATATATATATATATATATATATATATTTCCCTTTAAGTCAACTCTTTTATTTTTTGGAAGGTTTTTATATTTTTTCATATTCTTATCACCTTTTGATGAGTTCTTTGAATATTATATTTCTTACTGATTGTTCAATATAGAAACATTTTTTGAATCTTCTGTGATAAATTCATCTAATCACTTTGTTGAAATGTTTCATTAATTATAGTACACCATCATTTAATTAATTTTTATGTGGTGAGGCACATATCATCTTCAAATAAGGATAGCTTTATCTCATTTATTTCTGTTTATTACATTGAATAGGATGACAGATAATGATAGTAAAATTAAGCTCATCTAGCCCATGTCCTTAACATTCTATCTGATGACTACAGCATACCTTCACAAATGAGAAAATTCCTGACAAATGTAACTGTTCTGTGTTTTCTTCTTTATCCAAGAAACTTCTTTTTTCACTTTTCAGTTATGACCTAACTACTTAGGATTCTTTCTCCTGGGCTACATTTTTCAAATGCCACAATTACAGTGTATGATTTTAGTGAAAGAATATAATTTAGGCAAATAAGAAAGAGCAATAAAATGAAGAAGTATATACAAAATAGAATGGTGTCATTTAAAATAGTAATTTTAGATACCAAGCTTGTATTTTGATAAAGAATAAAACTATGAATCTTTAAACACGACATCTTTATAAGACATGTGGTATCAATATTAAATGTAAATGCTATTCTTTTAACCTTCTTAAGTAATATCAGAATCAAGATGAAGTCAATGTAAAAGAAGATATTCCAACCCATATTTAAGAATTTGATAAAAATGAATTTATGAAGAGTTCTTTATTGAGGATGCAACTTGCAAACCTGCCTCTTTTGTACAACCAAATTTCATTAAAAAAAAAAACAACATCATTCAATCTACTATCCTGTATTAATCCCTAAACAGAACTGTTTACTATGAAAGGGTGGTTTTTGTTATGATTCATTGCCAAGTGAGATAAATTGCCTGAAGAAATTGGCAGTCATTTGTGTTTCTGGAAGCAGGTATATCAGAATTAATGTGTGCTGATCCCATTTATTCAAAGCCAATCAGTATAGATCCTGACCCCTTTCCTTTTTTGAGCTCAATGCTATTAAAATATTTTTCATGAAATGAGAAGGCTTGACTGGGGTCAGAAGGGAGATTTAAACAGTGGATCTTCTTAAAAATAAATTCACAAAATATGGACTAGTGATTTATACTCCAAACAAATCCCTTGAGCATTAGGTGTTTCAACACCAGACCCTCTTCTCCATTTTGTTGTCGCTGGACTGCTTAACACCATGGGGAAATAAATCAAAAGAAAACAAAACAAAAAAGGTATATCCTTGAATCTATAGGCTTTTTTATATTGAAATGTTCTTCTGAAAATATAGCTGTTTTGTGATAGAGTCACCACTGTAAACCATATTATGGAGGGCAATATTTTTCTACCCTACTATGACCCATTCTGTGAGTAACTTCTATAAAACAAGCACATAAAGAAACATTTAGGTTCCTCCAGGTTTAAAGGACCTCAGCATATAGTTTAGAATAGCCACAATCATGTCGTCAGTGTAAGAAAACAGGATTTTCAGACTTGTCAAGCAGGATTTCTGGTTTTCTACTCCTAAGTACTTGTAACCACTTTTTCCCCCAAGAAGAAAGAATGCTGGCAAGGAAATAAAGTCATTCTCTCCACCTTTGAGGTGGAAGATGAGATCATATAATTTAAAAAGTTTCTTCTCTATGCTAAAGAACCAAAATATTTGTTGGAAAATCCAAAATCAAGCCTTGGAGGCAATGAACAATATGGACTTAATTGCTAAGATAAAGCTCTGGGGGTTATTTCAGATAATGTTGTTTCTAAAAGTCCATGAAATTCCTCTTGAGGTTATCTGTCAAGTTGCCTGGTTGCTATTTAAATGCCTTTGGACTTATCTATCATATTTACATTATTTTTACATCACTCATAAATGTATTCATATTCATTTATGTTAAGCTTATTAGTCATTGCGAAATAGCATCAAGTGTAGCTAAAACTATCCAAGATTAGTGTATAACATTTAGGAAGAAACAGCCAAAAGGAAGACTAGATTAGCACCAATTTTCAAGAGTTGGACACAATTAAAAGAACTTGTCGATTAAATTGAGATACGATCTTAGAGAAGGAAATTCACTAATGAAAGGCATTTTTCAAATAAAGGAACAATGTTATTTTGAGAACTAGAAAGTAGTCAAATTAGCTGACTTTAAAACAATACCATACTCAAAGCCAACAGACCCCCATCAAACGGGGAAATGATTTTTGCCAGCTATAACTCAGACAAAGGCCTAAAAAAATTAAAAGCAAAAACTCAAACTGCCCCCTAACAAAATCGGGCACTGATCTCAACAGAGAACTCATAGAGGAGGAAACACAAATGGCCTTTACTCACTTGAGAAAGTCCTCAGCATCCTTAAGCATCAGGGAAATGCAAATTAAAACAACAATGAGATTCTGCCTTACTCCACTCAGAATGGCAATCATAAAGAAAACCAACAACAATAGTTGCTGGCGAGGATGCTGAAAAAAGAACCCTCATTCACTGCTGGTGGGACTGCAAGCTGGTTCAACCGCTTTGGAAAACACTTTGGATACTCCTGGACAGGAAGGACATAGAGCTGCCAATGAACCCAGCTATCCCCCTACTAGGCATCTACTTGCAAGATGTCACATCTCAGCATAGAGACATTTTAGCAACTATGTTTATAGCAGCTCAATTCATAATAGCCAAGAACTAGAATCAACCCAAATGCCCATCCATGCAGGAATGGATAACAAAACTATGGTATATATTTACATGATAGAATTTTACTCAGCTGAAAGGAAAAATGACATATC
>PVHP010045450.1:0-13720 GCA_004024765.1 Zapus hudsonius | reverse complement strand
GTTAAAGGCACTTGTTTGCAAAGTCTGCTGGCCCAAATCTCAAGCCACCACATAAGCCAGACACAAAGAATAACGCAAGTGTCTGGTGTTTGCAGTGGCAAGAGGCCCTGGTGTACACACACATACACATATTTTATTATTTATAAGTAAATGATATTTTTAAAGAATAAATAAATGATACAGTGAAGCCAGGATTGTTGATGCTGGTTTTGATGGGGGTGAAAGGAAGCAGAAGTATATGCCAGGGGCATCAATTTCTTTTTATTTTTAATTGTCCATAATGAGTTACATTTTTTAGTGGGCAAACAATGAGTTGTTATCCCCAATTCCTCATTGCCCCCCCTCCCCATCCCCAGTCAGCTGGATATCCTCCTCCATGGGTCATCTGGATCAGTCCTTGTGACAGGGGACCATGGATATAGCCTAGTATTCAGCCAGGTTCTCCTGGCCCTAGTATGTTGTTACTGAGGGGTGCCATGCCTCTGGATAGTCTCCCCCATCACGGCTCTCACAATCTTTCTGCCCCCTCTTCCGCTCAGTTCCCTGAGTCGTGGTGGATGAGTATTAAGGCTGCTTTAATGTTGTGAGTTTAGGGGTCTTTGTGTTGAAAATCATTGGTTTCTGTCTCACTGGCTTATCCTGTGTTGATTGAATGGCTGTGGCTGTGGGTCCCTTGTTCATCCTGTCATTCTCTGCAGGGTTCCATATGGATCCTCCATGATATGACTGTGGTGGCTCCTCTATTGCCAGGGTCTCAGCTATCAGCCTACGGTCAGTTGGTAGGGTTAGATGGGCCCCAGCTCTCTCTCTGCATCCTGAAAAATACAAACACAATCTCCATCGGAGAGTGAGATCAGTATAGGTTAACAAATATACACAATTCTGGATTATCTAGATTCTATTTTTAGTAACCTCTCTGTCAATCACTCCCATAGTCCATCTTGTCTTGGGAGCCCAAGAGTACGGGATCCGGTGCCTATTGCCCTGAATCCCAAGTTCCAGACAAGGGCTCCCCCTCACTAAGTGGAAAATTTGGCCGAATTTGAAAGCTGTTGATTGTCTCCCCCAGGCCTAGGCTCCTCCATTGCACAAGTGCTCCTTTCTTGGTTCACTGTTCTCTCCCAGTAGGAGGTGTGGTCGGCCTACTGATGGCCGCAGATTGTGTTTCATGTCAGTGATCTCTGTTTACTCCAGCTGTCGTTGATGAGTTTCCCCTGGCAGCCTGCACAGTGCCTTCTGGGGGCTGGATACCGTTCCAGACCTCGAAAGGTCTCTCGATGCTGGTCTATGGCATTCTGTGGTTTCTTTAGCAACAGGGTTTTGCCTCAGGCCTGGGGAGGGCACTCAAGAGCTTTGACAGAATTCTGTCTTGTTGTTGGAACCTCATGGGTCGCTTTGGTCAACAGCTCAGTGAGGGAAGGAACGGGTGGTTGGAACCACGGGTTGTCAGAATGATCTAATTATTCACAGGCTTAGACTCTCTTCCCTACCATTCATTGCCCCTCTTGCCAGTCGAACCCACTACTTTCTCAATAGGTTACAGTACAGGGGCATTGATTTCTTGACAACACAGGTGGAAAGGCCACACCCTGAGAGGGGACAGGAGCTAAAGAATCTGACACATGAATGCTTGACAGAATGGAAGGAGATACGCCAATTAAGAAGTAGTGGTCTCAGCTCTGGGGAGATGGCTCAGCAGCTAAAGGCATGACCTAAAGTTAGGATCCCCAACACCCACATAGTGTTGCCGCACCTACCTATAAGCCCAGCCCTGGGGAGGTGGGGACAGAGGATCTCTGAGGCCTGCTGTCCGTGAATTCTAGGTTCAGCAAGAAACAAGGTCTCAGAAGTAGGTGCAGAGCAATCGAGGAAAGACACACTCATACAGACCTGTGCCCACAGGCCTATACAAACATACCTACACAGATCAGCAGAGAGAAGTGATAACCTACCTACCCCATTTAGAGAGAGAGGAGACAGAAGGGGCCTTCAGACTGCAGTGGGAGTGAACAGCAGGAGGCACAGCTATGCTGTGAATGGTATCAGTGGTGAGTTGGGTCTGAGAGCAGAGTGGTGAGGGAAGCAAGCTCGCAAGTATTTTCAGCATAAGCTTAAAGCAATAAGTAATTCCTGAACATTTTAGAAAATGTTTTGCAGACATTTTTATTTGGTTTTCATAGCACTGTGAAGCATGTGAGGCATAACTTTTTTCCCTACTCTGCAGAGTCTCACAGAAGGAGTGGCTCCAGGTCAAACAAGTAGCATAGGTAAGAATGAAAACTGGATATTGGGTCTCTTGGCTTCACACAGGTATCATTTGATATTTAAAGACATTCACAACCCAAGTCAGGAACTTAAACATGCCCTTTGTGTGGATTTTCCAGGAGTGTTGATGATCCCTCCCTTGACCATGAACACAGTACAGGCCCTGGCTCACCAAGTGCTCTTGACATCAGCGTGAGCCTTGGCCTTCCTTCTGCAATCGCCCACACAACCCTCACAGCTCACATACCATGCTGCTGCCTGGACTCTCCCCCTTCCCTGCCCCCTGGCAAATCCCACATCTTTTAAGTCTCCCTAGCAGCCATCCTCTGCAGGTGGAGCTAAACGCCCTGCTTTATGTTTTTACTAACACCGTGGGCTCACCACTTATTCTACCCAGTGGTACCCATGCCTGGGCCTGTCTCCCCCCTGACCTGCACGCTGGAAGATTGTCTCCTGTTTCTACTCCATACAAACAGCCCAGCTGCAGTGCTTGCCGCAAATATGGATAAGTCACCTGTGAATACAGAAAGTGGCCTGAGTGACCTGCTCGTTTGGTGCACCTCAGTGGAGATCAGCCCAAAGCATCGTTAGCTCCTCACATAATTAGTTTTCGTAGCTTCACTGAGTGGCAAGATGTGGCAAAACACTAGGAGACAGATAATTAGCAAAGGCTTTCTTCCTTTCCTGACATTTGTCTTCCTTTTCATCTTTTAATGAGTAGTATTTTAATATATTCAGAAATTGACATTTTCCCACCTCTCCAGCTGCTATTATTCAGGTTGGATGGTTGTAAGAGTCCTAAATGGACTCCTTCCTATTCCCTGCTAGGGTACAGTGTCTCCCCAAACCTGGATCCTAAGTCAGAGTGAACTCATTACAATGCAAGCCCTCTTCCCGGTCAACTGCGGTGACTTCCTTCCCATTGTGAGTGATGCCAAAATCCTTCAGTCTCTGAGGCCTGGCTCGTAACTTCTGGCTCCTTCCTCACTCACATTCCCACAAATTTTCTTTCTTTCTTTTTAACTTGTTTATTGTTAATAATTAGAAACACTGTATGAACAACTCTTGTGATGGTGCAACCATTTCCCTTCTCCCTGCCCCCAAACCACTGAGGACCCTCTTCAGTAGAATTGCTGGAATGCTCCAGTTGTGTGTGTATGTGTGTTGTTGTTGTTGTTGTTGTTTTTGTTGTTGTTGTTGTTGTTGTCTGCTGTTGTTGAGGGGGCAATGTCTCTGAATATTCTCCTCCACCATGGCTCTTACAATCTTTCTGCCCCCTCTTCCACAAAGTTCCCTGAGTCACGGTGGGTGAATTTTAAGTCTGCTTTACTATTGAGATCTTAAGAGTCTCTGAATTTCTGTTTTGGACTATCTTGGTTATCCTTTCTATCTGTCTCCATTACCCTTCCATAGGTTATCTGACTTGCTGAGGAGCCAACTCTCTTGCTCTTCTCGCCTCTTCTTCAAAGGCTTTATTTGGGCCTTAGATGATGAGTTAGGAGTGGTTCATCTTCTGCATGGATGTCAGCCATCATCTCAGGTCCTATTGGTGTCCACTGTTCTCGCTGACTTCTGAATAATACAAACAGAATCTCCAACAAAGGGTGAGATCAGTATAGGCTAAATGAGACAAGCAATGTTAATTTGGCGAGATTCTAATGGGTGTAGGCCCATGGGTGGTGGGAATTCCCCTTGGAGTCCTGGTTTTTGGACTCCTTAAGAATTTGCCTTGAATCCCAGTTCTAGTTAAGGGTTCCTAGCCAATCAGCAAGCTGTTGATTACCCTCCTAGGTTTAGCACCACTATTGCACAGATGAGCACTTCTTGGCTTGCTGGTCTCTTCCATATAGCAGTGTGCTCAGCATTCTCATAACGTCCGTAGGTCGTAGGTGTTGTATATCAGTGTCCTCTGCTTTCATGGATTATCGTTGGCCAATTTCCCCTGGCAGCTAGTGCAATGCCTTCCAGCTCTACACAGGCTACCATCTGGGAGCTGGTTACCTTTCTGGATTCAGCAGGGTCTCTCCATGTTGTGTGAACATAGTCTGTGGTATTTTCAGTAATAGGGTCTTATCTTTTGCCTGGGGCTGGTACTCAAGAGGTTTGACATAAGCCTGTCTTGTTTGGGGGACCTTGTAGGTCTCTTTGATCAACAGCTCAGTCACCAATGACTGGGACAGGGAGTTATAGGCCAGAGCCACGTGTCTTGGGGCTAGGCTTCCTCCTACCCTCTTCAGGGTCCTTCTTACCTAACGATGTCCCCAGCTCCTTCGAGAGCTTACTATATGAAAGTAAGGAGTTTATGGTATCGATTCACTGTGGGCTTAGATGACTGTACATCTCCCCAGCCCTCCCATCCCCCCAATCCCTTTCATCCCCTTTGTCAGTCTCTCAACTCACAGGTCAGGTTTGCTCTCACTGATTTTCTTATGCCACCAGCTCTCGCCCATCACAGGCATTCCCTCACCTGGTTCATGTTTGCTCCCTGCCCCCTCAGTGTCTTCCTCAGAGGCTTCTTCTTGGTGGGCATCCCTGTCCACTTTTTTTTGCATATTACCACTTCCTGCCACTGCCCCAAATATTTCCTGTCTGTGTCTCTTCTTTATTTCCTACTTGGCACTCAATGCCACATCTCCGTGGCTATCTTGCCTATCTTCTGCCTGCTGCTGGAGGGCAGCCCTGCAGCTCTTCGGTGCCCTGCTCACTCAGCACAGTGTAGGCATGAGGCAGTCAATGAGTGTTAACTGAGTTCGATTCCAGGCTGGGCCTCTTACTTATCAGTGAATGATGCAAGGTTCTAAATTGGTTTCCTATGCATTCAGTTTGTTTGATTAGTGTCTACGCCTTTCAGAGCTGCAGATCATTTCTGCTCCAAGCCTGTGATGAAGGTGATGTGATGGCTCTCAGAGCTCAGCAGCAGGCCTCCCCTCCTCGACAGCCTTGTCCAGGAAAACATGACCCGTCCTGGAGAAATTCTTCCTTCCCAATGCTTCAGCTGATTTCCTCTTTGCTTTTTAATCAGCTTCGAGGAGGCGGGGGTAGAAGTGGGGAATGTAGTCGGGCCATCGTACATCATTTTATGGAAGAAAAAGGCCTGACATTTTCATTGGCAAATCAATCCCAGAGCTCTGGCAGTGGAGAGGACCTAAGAGGTCAGCCCATCCATCTTCCCACCTCTGGGCAGTTCCGTACTGAAAATCATCCCCCAGATGCACTCGTGCCATTGGAGTTTTCTCTGACTTGTCTCTAAGGGAGCTACCTTCCTGACCTAGTCTGATGAGCCGTTCTAGTGGAAAATGTGCAATTATCATTAAAGCGCTCGCACCACCCCAGGCTGTGGAACGGGACACAGTGCACAGTGGAGTCCTAGGGAGGAGGCTGGGGTAGGAAAGGAGACACACCTGAGTCTGAATTTTGTATCCGCCACTAGCTAACTGAGTGGTCTTGTGTAAATTAGCCTTTAAAATGTTTAAAAAGAAGGGGTGGAGGGATGGCTCAGCGGTTAAAGGTGTTTGCTTGCTTGCAAAGCCTGACAACCTAGATTTGATTCCCCAGTATTCACATAAAATCAGATGCACAAAGTGGAGCATGAATCCAGAGTTTGTTTTGGCATGCCTGTACATTCTCTCTCTCTCTCTCTCTCTCTCTCTCTCTCTCTCTCTCTCTCTCTCTCTCTCTCGCTCTCTCTCTCTCTGCAAATAAATAAGACTTTTGAAAATTTATAAAAATAAGAGAAAATACAAAAATAGAAATCTCAGGAACTTTATAAGCACAATGATATGCATATATAAAAATAACAAATGTATATACTTGACAAATGTAAATATACAAATATATGACTGTTTTTTTCTTATCTTCTTTTTTTCCTCTCTCTATCCCACTCAGATACATTCTATATTTAATAAGGCATCTAAATCTTCATTATATAATTTTCAAGTTCAAGAGAATCAGGCAACTTATTGATATGCCAAACTTTGACAAAGACTAAGTCTAAATCACTCCAGCCTGAAGATAAATATGGCCAACTTAGAGAACAGACACACTCTGAAGACTGAATTTAAATCTCAGATCCAAAATGCATCCGGGGTGTGAATTTTCACATTTGAGTTCCTGGAATCTTCATGTCTTCATCTATAAAATGGGTATAAAACACTTCTAGTCCATGGGGTTCTTGAAATGATTAAATGAGACTATGCATGGAATGGACAGAGCATATGCTTAACACATGATAATAATACCAGTATTTCATGTGCATTGCCATTCCATATATGTCGGTCATTAAGAAGGATCTTATAGGGCTGGAGAGATGGCTCAGCAGTTAGAGGTGTTTGTTTACAAAGTTTTATGGCCCGTGTTTGATTCCCCAGTACTTGATGTAAGTCAGATGAGCTGTGGCACATGCATCTGGAGTTGGTTTACAATGGCAAAGGGCCCTGCTGTGTCCATTCCCTCTCCCTCTCTCTCCATCGCTCTCTCTATAGATCTATCTATCTCCCTGCTTGCAAATAAATAACAATATTTTTAAAGTACCTAGGGATGGAGAGATGGCTCAGTGGTTAGGCAGTTGCCTCCAGAGCCTAAGGACCCAGGTTCAATTCCCCAGTACCCATGTAAGCCAGATGCACAAGGTGGCACATGCATCTGGAGTTTGTTTGCAGTGACTGGAGGCCCTGGTGCACCCATACTCTCTCTCTCTTTCTCTCTCTCTCTCTCTCTCTCTCTCTCTCTCTCTCTCTCTCTCTTTCTGTCTTTCTATATGTCTACCTCTGTTTTCAAAATAAATAATATATATATATATATTTTTTTTTTTGTTTTTTGTTTTTTCAAAGGAGGGTCTCACTCTAGCCCAGGCTGGCCTGGACTTCACTATGTAGTCTCAGGCTGGCCTTGAACTCACGGCCATCCTCCTACCTCTGCCTCCTGAGTGCTGGGATTAAAGGCGTACGCCACCACACTTTCACATCAGCTGTTGATTACCCACCTAGGTTGGGCGCCACTATTGCACAGATGGGCACTTCTTGACTTGCTTGTCTGTGCCATATAACAGTCTGTTCTGCACTCTCAGTCCATCAGTTGGTGTAACTTGAACCTGCCCCAGTTTTTGACTGGATTTATTGATTGTTTTTAGTTTTTTAAGTTCCTCGTATATTCTAGATAACAACCCTCTGTCTGATGTATAGCTGGTGACGATTTTCTCCCATTCTATAGGTTCTGTATTGACTCTGTTGATGGTTTGATTAGATGTACAATAACTTTTTTTAAAAATTTTGTACAATAATTTTTTGTTTCATGAGACCCTAATGGCTGAGTGTTTGTCTTATTCCCTAGGGTCTTGTTCAGAAAGTGGCTCCCTTGGCCTGTATCTTGGAATGTTCCCCCTACTTTTTCCTCTGGTCATTTCATGGTTTCAGGTCTTATGTTGAGGTCCTTGATCTATTCAGAGTTGGTTTTTGTGAAGGGTGAGAGAAGAAGGTTTAGATTCCTTATTCCACATATAATTATCCAGTTTCTCCAACCCATTTGTTGAAAAGATTATCTTTTCTCCAGTGTGTGTTTTTGCCTCTTTGTTAAAGATCAGGTAGGTGTAGTTACAAGAACTTATACCTGAATCCTCTATTCCATTACATTGATCGATGTGTCTATTCTCTTTGTTTGTTGTTGCTTTTTTGTTTTGTTTTCCAAGGTAGGGTCTCGCTCTAGTCCAGGCTGACCTGGAATTCCCTCTGCAGTCTCAGGTTGGCCTCAAACTCTTGGCGATCCTCCTACCTCTGCCCCCGAGTGCTGGGATTAAAAGCGGGTGTCACCTCGCCCACAGCTATTCCATTTTTGTGGCCGATCCATGCAGTTATTACTATGGCTTTCTAGTATATTTTGAAATTGGTTATGGTGATACCACCGGCAGGATTTTTTTATTTATGTATTTACATTTATTTATTTTTTTTTGCTGATGGCACCTTTGGCCCTTTGGCTATCTGGGCCTTTTGCTCTTTCATGAGAATTTAAGATATTTTTTCCTATTTTTGTGAAGAATGGTTATGAAATTTGATTGGAATTGCATTGAATCTATATGTTGCTTTTGGCAGGGTGGTCATTTTTACTATATTAATTCTTCCAATTTCTGAGCATCGGTGATCTTTCCATTCTCATGTGTCTTCCTCAGTTTCTTTCTCCAGGGTTTTAATCTTCTCATTGTGGAGGTCTTTTATTTACTTAGAGAGGGATTTCCCAAGATATTTAACTCCTTGTAGCTATTATAAATAGAACTGCTTCCCTGATTACTTTCTCAGTATTTTTGTCATTGGTATATAAGAAGACTACTGATTTCTGTCCTTATGTCTACCTATATGATGTATTACATTTATCATTTTCTGTATGTTGACCCATCATGGCATCCCTGGAATGATCAAGGTGGATGATAATTTTGATGTGTTCTTCAATTTGATTTGCAACAGTTTTCTTGAGAATTTTCATCTAAGTTCATCATGGATACCGGCCTATAATTTTTTTATGTGTGTCTCTGTCTAGTTTTATTATTAGTATAATGCTGGCATCATAGAAGGAGATAGGGAACATTTCATCCTTTTCAATTTTATGAAATAACTTGAGAAGTAGTGGTTTCAGTTCTTTTATAAAGGTGTGATAGAATTCGTCAGTGAATCCATCTGGGCCTGGATTTTTTTGGGAAGAGGGGGTTGGGGGGTGGGATATTTTTTAATAACTGCTTCAATCTCATTACTTATTATGGCTCTATTTAAATGATCTGTCTTTGGGAGTTTAACTTGGGTAGAACATGAGTCAAGAATTTCATCCATTTCTTCTAGATTTTCTGGTTTTGCAGAAGGTAGTTTTTTGAAATGTGTCATTATTTATTTTCTCAGTGTCATTAGTATCTATTGTAATATCTCCTTTTAATTGAATTTTGTTGGTTATGGTCTTCTCTCTCATTTAGTTAACTTGGTTATGGATTTATCATCTTTTAATCTTTTCCAAGAACCAACTCTATTTCATCAATTTTTAATTTTTTTTTTCATTTCCAATTCATTGATTTCTGCCCTGATCTTCATTATTTCTTTCTGTGTGGTACCTTTGGATTTGGGTTGTTCTTTTTTTAAAAAAAAAAACCTTCAGATGAATCCATTAAGTTGTTTATTATAGATCTTTCTATTTTTGAAAATTAGACATTCAGAGCTACAAATTTTCTTCTTAGGAATGCCTTCATGTGTCCCATAGACTTTGGAATGTTGTATTCTCATTTTCATTAGTTCTAGGGATTTTAAAAAAATATTTTATTTATTCATTTGAGAGAGAGAGAGAGAGAGAGAGAGAGAGAGAGAGAGAGAGAGAGAGTGCCAGGGCCACCACCTTGTGGGTCTGGCTTATGTGGGTACTGGGGAATTGAACCGGGGGCCATAGGCACTGGAGGCAAGTGCCTTAACCACTGAGCCATCTCTCCAGCCCATGTTCTAGGGATTTTTTATTTGCTTCTTGATTTCTTCAATGATCCATTCATTGTTCAATAGTGTGTTGTTCAATCTGCAGGAATTGGTGCACTTTCTGTTGTTTCTTGTGTTGTTGATTTCTGTCTTTATTGCATTGTGGTCAGATATAATACAAGGAGTCATGTCAATTTTCCTAAATTTTTGGAGGCTTACTTTATGTCCTACTATGCTATCTGTGTTATAGAAAGTTCCTTGAGTTACTAAAAAGAATGTTTATTCTGTAGAGTTTGGATGGAATGTTCTGTAGATCTATTAGATCTATAGTGTCAATCCCATTGTTCCTCCTTTGATATTCTGTTTAGATGATATATTAATGCTAGTGGGATATTTGAAGTCACCTACTATTATTGTGTTAGGGTTAGTATATGACTATATCTAGTGTATTTTGCTACAATAAACCCTTTCCTCCACAAGCAACTTTGGTAGGTTTCTTTCCCATTCAGCAACAAGAAAAGCTAACTATAACACTAGGCGTTCTTGGTGGGAATATCATGCCCTGGTTTCCTGTGTTACCAGTTTTGCATTGGGATTTGCTCATCTAGAGGTAGTCATTTATCTTGCTGAGAATGAAATAACAGCAGCTCCACTGAGGGACAATGTATAGGCTGGGGCCAGGACTGTTCCAATAACAGACATTATCTAGACCACAAACTCACAAGCCTGGGCCTGATTCACTCCAGGTGGTCTATTAGAGTTGGGTTAGGGACCTGTGCCCAGTGACCTGGTCCTCCTCGCTCCAGGCAGGAGGGTCACACATATCTAGGCTGGGTGGAGGAGGGAAGCCAATCACAAGCCTATACAGAGTGGCCTGGTCCTCAAGAGTGTTTTTAATGTGAAAAGTAAAGCCATATCAGATAAATGTGACCTAGCCAAATAAGATGCTTGATTTGAGTATAAAATGAAGGTAATAGTTTTATCACTTAGCTTTCCAATACTGCAATAAATACCCGAATTGACCAACTTAGGAAGATGAGAGGTTTATTTTGACCTAGTCTTGGAGGTTTCTTTGCATGGAGTCTTCTTTGGGGCCTGTGGCAAGGCAACATACCATGGCAGGCAGCATGTGGCAGAGAAAGCTTTTTGATTCATGGTGGCCAAGAATCAAAGCTACAGATAAAAGGTTGGATTACCAGAAGAACCCTTATAGGCACATCACCAAAGATTTAACTCCCTAAGAGGTTCTGTCACCTCCCAATAGTGTCACAAGCCAGTGACAAAGTCCTTAACACAGGGGCCTTTGGGGGAGAGTTATCCAAGCCATAGCAAGTGTGGTCAAGGTGCTCCAAAAACATTTTCACTGACAACATTTAAACTGTAGAGTATTTACAATTAATATCTCTAAAACACTAAAGAATATGGAGCAAAAATAAAAGGAAACTGTGATGGATTTACAATTGCTCACATAAAGAAAACCTGCCTCATATTAACAGCACCTCTAGCTGCTGAATTACCCAGATGGCTTTAACAGGAAGAGATCTGGTGTGAGGCAGCTTCCTGTGCTAAAAGAAGGCGATGGACCAATTAGAAAGAACAGTATAATTTAAATTACCAGTTCAGGTTACCAAGCCTGAAATGTCCTTCTTAAATGGCTACACTCTCTATTTTATTTAATAACACATAAATTTCTAAATTGTTAAATAGGTAGGTAGGTGCTTTCTCAAAGCAATTTTGAATGGGCTTCTGAAATACCCTGAAAAGCAGTAAAAGAAAAAAAAATCTTGTAATGTGGCTGAGTTGTAGCCAATCACAAGCAGTCAATTGTTCAGACCACCTTCAAAAAAGATAGAAAGGAGCTATAACCAATCAGCCTGTCTCTACCTCAGGCTCTTCCTGTGGTTATAAAGGGCTGTTGGCACATTATGAATTAATTTTGGTCCATACTTCTGTCAAGTTCTAGACTTGCAAATAAAACCAATTAAACACTATAAAACAAGTTTTTTTAAATTGTCTTTTAATGGCTCAAGCAAGAGGAGTAAAATTTCAATGCCTCCTCTTAAGTTATAGCACACTTGTGTAAAATATAAATGCCCAGGATATTAGTCCTTTCTCAGCTAAGTTTAGATTGATGTCGAAAGTTCAAGTCTTAGTTAACTGAAGGTAGATAGCATCTGACCCTGGATTACTCAAGATCTGGAGTAAGATTGACCAAAAAATTAACTCAAGTAACCATTGTTTGATTTAGCTCATCTCTGACTGGGTAGTTGAAGACTAGGTTCTTCTTGCCATTTAAGATAGAAACAAAATACTTTTAACCTCTGACTCTTAGTGTCTACAAGGGCAGTATCTTATACAGCATGGGACACAAGAGTCATAGGCCCTTTCTGTATGAAACTACAAAAGGTAAACAGCAGATCTCGGACTCTTACAGCTGGATTCATAGCTCACTCTGGTATGCCACAATAATACCTGGCATTATTATTCTTGTTTTACTAATAATGGAATGAGATCTATAGAAATGCCAGAACACCCTTAAGTCTTCAAAGCTAGCGAGTAGAAAGAAGCAATCTAAAACTAGTTCTGTCCAGTGGCAAACTCATGCCATCCTCAGTAAAATTATCAGCCAATTGCAAAGAGCTTTCTCTGGAGCTGCACCATGCAGAGCCAGGAATGGGCAGCCTGGGAGAGCAGCAAAGAGACAGATGGTTGCCTTTCCTTGGAATACATCATCAGTCAAATACAAAAGATCAGCATCCCTGACATGTACCAAGCAAGGATGAGCCTGGCATTTTGTAGTGATTCATACATGAAGATCAAGAAGAATGAGAAAGTAGCAATGGACAGAGCCAATAAGAAAGCCTCTCTGTGGGGCTTGCAGATGGATCTGTGAATTAAGTGCTTATTGTAAAAACAAGAGAACATGGGTTAGGGTGCCCAGGGCCCACATAAGGTGCCCAATGTGCCAGGGCACACCCATAACCCCAGTCCTGGAGAGATGCACAAAAAGAATCCCTGGAGCTCACTGGGTCTACTTATTAGTGAGTGCTAGGTTCAGAGAGATCCTGTCTCACAGAACAAGGGGGAAAGTGACTGAGAAGAGCCTCGCTGCATGCATGCACGTTCACCTGCACACACATGTGCGCCCACACAGTTAACATGCATAATGCACACAAACTACATACACACATAAAATTTTAAATCAAGGAGGAGAAGAAAATCTAGGAAGATTTTCAAAAGAGAGTGAGAAAGAGAGGTCATGTTTGAGTGCAACTTCTTCGGTGGTCACTCTGTGTCCCTCCAACAATATCCAACATTATCTGTGCCGCCTTTGGGTCTTAATCAGAAGTACAGCCGTGAGGGAGAGAGGGACAGTCTGAGCATTCAGGCACCAGGCTGGTCATTGTTGGCCTGTGCGATTCCATGTGCTACTGTGAATATTGTGCTCCACTTTGCCACAAGGCCATGGGTCATGCCAGTAGCTCTTGTCACTTCACAGGAATAGAACTCTTGGGATTTGTATGACTTCCACAATTTCTGTACAAAATTTGTTTATAAGTACCACAAAAAAAGACAAAGTCAAGGATATGAGGAAATGTAATGTGTGTGTCTGTATCCTTGATTATGGTAAGATGTAAGAATTCATCAAATTGTACATATGAAATACATGCAGAGGTCCATACATCAGTGATACCACAACAAAGCAGCTGGAAACAAATACATAGAATTTAATAGTAATTTATAAAAAGAAAAAGGAGCAAGACATGTGCTTATTGTCTCAGCTGTCTGGAAGGCTGAGATAGGATAACTTTAGCCCACAAGTTTGGGGCTATCCTGAGCCATATAACAGTAATAAAAACCAATATAAGACTCATGTCTTAAAAGAAGGATGTCCAGTAACAACACACTTGGGCCAGGAAGACCGGGATGAGTACTAAGATATACAGGATCCCTTGCCACAAGGACTAATACAGACAGCCCACGGAGGAGGATATACAACTGATCAGGGATGGGGAGGGGGG
>PVHP010045449.1:0-13664 GCA_004024765.1 Zapus hudsonius | reverse complement strand
AAAAAATCAAAGTCACAAAAGTAGTATACATTTATGGTCAATGAATCTAAATCATAAGGACATAAATTGGAAGTAAAATAATGTGTTAGGTGAATGGATAGAAGATCAGAGCACACCATCCACAGGAGGGTGAATAAATTTTCATGAAGCTTAGTTGAGTGTATATGTGTTTATAAGTGGTGACTCATGACATGAAATTTATACACATATATACATATGTATGATTTTTAGAGGCAAAGTTTCACTATGTAGCCTTGTTTGGCCTTGAACTCAGAATCATTGTTTTACCCTTCCAAGTGCCGATGCTGGGATTACAAGCATATGCCACCATACCTGGCTGAAATATATATATTACACACACACACACACACACACACACACACACACACACACACACACACACATATATATAAAATTGTGGTTAAAAAATAAGTGTGATAGCCAGTAGCACAAAGACCTTGCTGCTGAAATATGTAAGTAGACACTAAAATATTTATAGCAAAATTGCTCTAGCAAAAACAATAAACCCAGCTGGGCATGGTGATGCATGCCTTTAATCCCAGCACTCCTGAGGCCCGAGGGCAGCCCGAGACTACATAGTGAATTCCAGGTCAGCCTGGGCTTAAAGCAAGACCCTACCTTGAAAAATCAAACAACAAACCCCAAGAAACCCAATAAACCCATGTTCACTATGCATATGAAAATGGGTAAATAGTCATACATTGGAATACTAGAAAGCAATAAAAAAGCAATCTTCATCAAAAGTGATGAATCTCAAAGGAGAACACTGAGGAAGTAAAAGAAAGCCGTGAAGCAAACAGTGCAATTCTATTTGCACAGATGGTGAAGCATTAAATAGTACTTTAGAGGAATCTGAATGACAAAACAACAAAAGAGACAGGAGAATGACTGTCATAAGACGTAGGATGAGCCAGGGATGGCTGTGTAGTTCCAGGCTGAAGGAAGATTTGTGCATTGAGAGTTGCTGTTTCATCATTAAATAAACATCTGAGCTGTTTCTTGCATGCATGAGATTTTTTATCAAAAATTTTATTGATTTGAGAGAGAGAAATAGAGAAGAGGAGAGAGAATGGGTATGCTAGGGCCTCCTGCCACTACAAATGAACTTAAGATGCATGTGACACTTTGTGCATCTGGCTTTACGTAGGTACTGGGAAATTGAACCCAGGTTGTCAGGCATTGTAAGCAAGTGCCTTTAACCACTGAGACATCTCTCCAACCACCTTTTAAAAATATTTATTTATGAGAGGGAGAGAGAGAAGAAATTTATAAAACCAAAGGATGTGGTGGTGCATTACCAGTAATCCCAGCACTTGGGAAGGAGCCAGGAGGATCGCCATAAACCAAGGACAACCTGGGCACAAAGTGAGTTCTAGCTCTGCCTGGGCTACGTAGTAGGCCCCTGTCTCAAACAATTAACAAAACAATTAACAAAATAACAAAAACAAAACAAATTCAAAAATCCCCCAAATTCATTTTGTTTTTGTTATTGTCATTGTTTGAGACAGGGGCCTACTACGTAGCCCAGGCAGAGCTAGAACTCACTTTGTGCCCAGGTTCCAAGGAGTACGGTGATGTCAGCTTGTGCTGTCTGGTCCAAGCTTACCAGCTTTGCTTAGAGTCAAGGCTTTCCTCCTGACTAGGACCTGGCACTCCCAGCCCAGTTCTCATCTGCTTGTCTATTCTCCAGGATGATCTTTCTAAATGGCATCTTGTTACCGGGCCACTGTGCTGCTCAAGCACCTTTGCTGGCTCCCCACTGCCCCCCTCCATAAGTCCAAACTCTTCAGATCCACACATTTCCCCACCCGAGGTAGCAGCCCCATCCCTTCATTTCCCTTGCTTCCCCACTCCAGGCATCTTTCCACCTGGGCCCTGGGCATCGCCTCTCTTCCTCCCATCTCTGAGAACTCTGAGTACACAAAGTGAGGTCATAAAGCCCTCAGGAGGGTGGCCTTAGAAGCCAGGATTCTAGAAGCTGCTTGGCCTGGAGCAAGGCTTTGAAGCTTGAGACGCTTGGGGGAGAAGATAACTCTTTTCACCATGGTGAGATTCGTCCACCCGCTTGTTGGTCACATAGGGTGAGAGTCTTGGACTTGCAGGTGTGCTGAGCCCTGCCAGTCACAAGCTATGGTGTCTCTGCTTTGGGGAACGGAGCAGGAAAGGGGAGTGAGATGTAGGAGACGTTTGTGGGAGAGGATGCTGGACAGCCGGGTCCCACGTGGACCCCCATACTTTGCCCTGGGACACTGTGAAGTGCTCCTGTTTGGGAAGGAGGCACATGCGGTTTGATCTGTTCCTGACTATAGAGCAAAGGGGTTAAACACACTCTGTCTCCGCTCTGACTCTAGGTCCCCACTTTCTTACCCCAGCCTGCCAGAGAGGGATCAGGACAGTCGCATGCACTTGGCCTGCTTCATCGCTGGTGGTGAGGCCCCAGTGAGATGATGGCGGGAAAGCCTTTGGAAAGGGCTCCCCATTCACAGGCTGAGTACCTCTTGAATGTGGATGCAAAGGGCCCACTCTGTCCCTTGGAGACAGTGCTTCCAAGGTGCAGCACTCTCTTGGGCCTGAGGAAGAGCCTGTACTGAACCTTGTCATTGATTTTGATTAACAGTATTCATCAAGTTAAGGAAATTCCTTCAAATGTCTAGTGTTTGTTTGTTCCAGAGCCTTGTGCTTGCGAGGCAAGCACTCTATGACTAAGCCCCAGCCCCAGCTTGGTATACTTAGATTTTCAAAAGTATCTTCAACCAGATGAAGTGGCATACTCCTATAATTCCAGCAATGGGGAGACTGAGGAGGAGGATCTTGAGTTTGAGATCAGCCTGGCCATGTGTTGAGATCCTGTCTCAAACAAAACAAAGTGTTTTTAAAACTCAGGAAGCTGAGGTTGGATCGCCATGAGTTCAAGGCCAGTTTGGGCTATAGAGTGAGGTTCAGGTCAGCCTGGGCTAGAGTGAAACCCTGCTTAAAAAAATTAGCATTCGATTTTCTTACAAGCTTTTCACATTAGTGACAATGGCTGATTTCACAGAGTTTAATTCTCCCTGCTCTTCGGATGAACCTGGGTGGCCTTATTCCTTAAGACCCCTTAACAGAATGCTCCCTTGCATGCCTGGGTACACAGGCTCCCTTTGACTGCTGCAGGCCTGCTCCACAGAGCACACAACAACCCTTGGGGCTGGGAAAGAGACCACCCCCATTTAATAGATGGAGAAATGTATGTCCAAAGAAGTGAGGTAATCTGCTGGGGTAGCAGGTGGTTGGGTGTGTGCTAGGGCTGTTTCATCCTGTCTGCTGTTCTCCCTCCTTGACCCTTCTCTACCTCGCCACCCCTGTACACAGTGTGAGGACATGAAGGCCACCATGCAGAAACACATGCAGAGCTCCAGGCACAGCAAGGAGGCCCTGAACAGGCTTAACCAGGCCATCCAGCAGCTGAAGGTGGAGGCGGTTAATGCTGAGAGTCAGGTGAGGCATGGGAGTGAGGTGCTGCTACCTACAACAGCTATTCTAGACCCCTCCCCACGCTTTGGAACAGATGGATAGTTTGGTTGACATAAATTTTTATTTTATATTAATTGTAACATTATTCTCTTTTATCCCCTCACTCTAGCTCCCGTTACCCTGGAGACCCTCCTCAGTGGGGTTATGGTATTCACTGTCATCAGTCAGTGCCTCAGGATATTCCTACCCACTCTGTGGCTCTTACAATCTTTCTGCCCCCTCTTTCGAAATGCTCTCTGAGCCATAGCAGGCCTGTTGGCAGTCTGATTTAGTGTTGAATTCTTTCTAACCTCTGGATTTCTGTTTTGATAGGTTTTGATTGATTACAGTGTTTGTCACCATCAACCTAGGCCTGGTTGTCAGGCTAGCAGTGAGGGCAGTGTTCACATTGTCACTTCCCCTGCAATTTCTCCTGGGCCCTGGAAGATGTGCTAAAGGTGGCACGTCTCATGGTGGGCAGTCTGTTAACTTCTTGTTTTATTGATGGATCTTGGTTCTCCTCCATTTTCTCTGCCATCTGCAAAATAAAGATGGATAACTTCTCTTTGTGAATGTCTGAGAAAATAGAAGCACTGGTTTATGAATGGCTCATACTTCCCTTTGTCTGGGACTCTATTTTTGTATGGGTAAGCAATTAACATTTAGATCTACCTCAATACATAATCTTCTTTGTATATTGTTATCTCTTTATATATGTATGTACATCTTATGTCTCTGTTGGTTTTTTAGTCTTATCATTAATTTTAAGCCCATCTTCAGAAATTGCAAGATTTTTTTTTGCCAGAAACCTAGTTTTCTTTAAACAAATAAAGATGAAGTTGGGTGTGGTGGGATTCACCTGTACCTAAACTACCAGGAGAGTATTGTGGTCCAGGCCAATCTATGATACCTAGTGAGTTCAAGAGCAGCGTGAATTATTACATCGTGAGACCTTGTCTCCAAAATTCAAGGGCTGGGGCTGTAGCTCACTGGTAGAGTGCTTGCCTAGCATGGGAAAGGCCCTGGGTTTGAGTTTCATCCCCTGAACTATAAAAACTGAACCTAAAAGAGGTAAGATGGCTGTCTATAATCCTAGCACTTGGGAGGCTGAGGCAGGAATGGCCTTTTGTTTGTTTATTTGTTGTTTTTTTCAAGGTAGGGTCTCACTCTAGCCCAGGTTGACCTGGAACTCACTCTGTAGCTCCAGGCTGGTCTCGAGCTCACAGAAGCCCCTACCACCTCAGCCTCCTGAATGCTGGGATTAAAGGCATGTGTACCACATGCCCGGCAGGAATGGGTTTTGAGTGTGAGGCCAGCCTGGGCTATACAGTGAGGTCCAGTTCGGTCTGGGTTATAGTTGAGACCCACTCAAAAAAATAAAAAGAACGTGCACATGCACAGACACCTACACACGGATGCATGTATGCATGTCTGTGCACATACATGCGCACAGACGACACAAATAAACAAATCCAGAACAAACACGAACAGCTGGCATTCAACTGTCACAACATGATTCTCCAAAGTGACATCTGGCTGCAAAAGAGGCCTCTGTCTCCTTCCTACAGGGCACAGGCTCCTTCGTGTCCTGGTTTTCTGTCACCCCCGACTGCATCTGTTGGTACCAGACCCTTTGCCAGCTCACTTCCCAGTAGAAGTTAGGCCCTGACCCCATGTTCCGAGAGAGAGGAAAGAGCAGGCAGGGGAATGGGAGGGCACATGTCCCTCTGGGAACAGGACACTGTGCTTTAGCACTTGGCCTTTACCTTGGCCCTGCAGATGCCTGTTTGTGACTCAGGCTCAGGCCTTAGGAGAAGGTGCCTCTGGGTGCCTTCTCTCTCCCAGTCTCTCCTCTCCTCCAGCTTCCCTCTTCCCTAGCATCTTTCTCACCTTCTCCCCCGTGTCCCAGAGTTTCTGGTCCTGGCCTTGTCTTGCTTTCTGTACATGTAAGATTCCCAGATTTGAGGGTACTCAGGGGCAGGATTCCCTTGTCTGGGAACTGATCACTTCGAGGGGGGATGCCTGGTTGAGGTTCAGCGATGGCGGAAAGGATGAGTAAGACCATGGTGGTTCAATCTCCCACCAGCCACAGAGGCTGTTTATTAATACTGTTCCCTGACTCCACACTCTAGAGTCCTATGAGGGAGCATGTTTTTGTTCACTTTGAGGTGTGTGTGTGTGTGTGTGTGTGTGTGTGTGTTAGGAATGGAATCTTCACACAAACTACCTCTAATACATCCTCAGCTCTGCTCCCTTTTAAAACATTTATTGACACATGCCCATGCTGGCCTTGAAGCCTTTCTGTAATCCAGACAGGCCTTGAACTTGAAATTCTCCTGCCTCAGCCTCCTGAGTAGCTGGGATTACAAGTCTGTGCCACCAGGCCCTGCTTTTTCATTTCCTTATAAAACTGTTAGCCTCCCCTTTAAAAGTTTATTTATATATTTATTTGAGAGGGAAAGAGAGAGAGACAGACAGAGAGAAAGAGAGAGAAAGAGAGAGAATGGGTGCATCAGGCCTCTTGCAACACATTGTGTATCTGGCTTTACATGGGTACTGGGAAATTGAACCTGGCCTTCAGGCTTTGCAAGCAAGTGCCTTTAATGGCTGGCTGAGCCACCTCCCCAGCCCACCTCTCCTTTCTTTTAAAAAATATATTTAATTAATTTTTTGAGTGTGTGTGTGTGAGAGAGAGAGAGAAATGGAGAGAGAGGGAAGGAGAGAGAGAGAGAGAATGGGTGAGCCAGGGCCCCTAGCCACTGCCAATGAACTCTAGATGCATACACCACCTTGTGCATCTGGCTTTATGTGGGTCCTGGGGAATCAAGATCAGGTTCTTCTGCTTTGCAAGCAAACACCTTAACAGCTAAGCCATCTCTCTAGCCCCCACCTCTCCTTTCTTGCTAAGGAATATTTGCTGCTTCCCAGGTCCTAGCTGATGTGAGGAGTGTCAATTTGGGACATAAAAAGGGCATTTGTCTGTTCCAGATGGCTGTCCCCAGTCTCCACTCTGTGCTCAGAGAGTGAGCAGGTTCTTTCATTTGGTGGTCTAGTATTATTTAAATAAATAATACTTTATTTAATGATCTGCAAGCAGAGACAGACAGACAATGGGCATGCCAGTGCCTCCAGCTGCTGTAAAGAAACTCCAGATGCATGTGTCACTGTGCATCTGGCTTTACGGGGGTACTGGGGAATCAAGCCTGGGCCATTAGGCTTTGCAGGCAAACACCTTAAAGGCTGAACCACCTTTCTAGCCCCACAAGATTTTTTTACACTTTAAACATTCTGTTTATATTGCTAATTATATTTCAATAAAATTTCTTAAAACCCGGTTTATCAACCACGGCAATTTTCATACCTGTACATAATGCATTTTGATCATAATCCCTTCCTGCTACTTTTTGTCTCTTCTCCCCTAACCCCTTTCCATGGAACCCTTTCTTTCCAACTAGTTCTGCTTCTATTTTGGTGTCTCTTTTTTTGTTCTCCCCATCATACATGACAAAATGTTGATGGACCCAGGATTACACGCACATGCTTTAGGACATGCCTGCTCACTCCCAAGCTTGGGTCATCTGCAAGCTCTCACTGGCCTCCAGCCCTGCATCCTTGAGGCAGAGGAGTGAGGCTGAGGATGTCTTTCTTTACCCCCAGCCCTGTGAACTAGAGAAAGCCAAAGACCTAGAGGCTCTGCAGGGAAGTGCAACCTCAGGCGATGCCAGAGGCAAGCTGGCCTGGCTGGAAGCCGCCCTGCAGAGAGCCAAACAGGACATGGCCCGGCAGCTGCGTGAGTACCAGGACCTCATGATTGTCAAACTGGGCCTGGATTTTGAGATCACCACCTACCGCAAGCTGCTGGAGGGCGAGGAGCAGAGGTGAGCGATGGAAGGGTTTTGGTGCGCAGGAGGTCAGTGAGCAGGAAGGGGAGGAGTGGGGAGAGGGCTCCTGAGTGACCAGGGCTTTGCTTTACTTCAGCCAGCCCCCCATGTCCTTACAGCCCCCTGAACAAAAGGAGAACCCTTGGCACCAGGAATGGGCTGATCAGGCAAGCCATTCCCCACCAATACCAGATAACAAGGACCATTTGTCCATGGAGACAGTGAGTCAGCAACTGCAGCTGAAGCCCAGCCATTGGGATTAAGGTCTCCAGCATGAGAGTCCCAAGCTGGGGACAGAGAATTAAGTGAACAAAGGGGGCCTGGCCTTTTACTGCAGGCAGCTGCAGGAATAGAGGACCACCAGTTGAGCGGGCACCCAAAGCCACCAAGTGCAGTTAAGCTGCAGTATCTCCTTTAACCCCACCAAAATGAAAGGGGCGGGTGGGACAGGCTACTGTCGGGACCAGGAAACTGTCAGCTGGCAAATGACGATCTCAAGGACACACTGGTAGAAAGGGGTAGAGTGAGGCTTGAGCAATATTCCTCAAGTAATTGAAGCTGTTTTCTCTTTAGTCTCCTTTTAAAAGCTTAACACACCCTCCTTCGGCCTCACCTTCAGACATTAGATTAGACCAAAGAAAGAGTAGGTTTCTCTCTCTCTCTCTCTTTTTGCCTTCTCCCCACTTCAAGAAATTGTCAGGAAATCGTCCTGTTTGAGTCAAGGCAGGAAAGTCCGAGTTTAAAAGATTTAGGAGTTGACTCAAAGGACTCCAGAAACAGAGACCTCAGCAGCTCAGGCTGGAAGGTCCTGGGCTGGCTGGTAGTCGTGGAGAAGGGAAAATGTAATCTCCTCAAATCTAGCAGGCTCATCACTTAACTGCTGCTTCTTTCCACAGACTTGGTCTGGAATTTGGGACAGGAAACGTGAGTAAGTGTCTTGGGTACAGATGTGAGTGAGATCTTTTCTAGAGGGGTGTTCTGTGCCTCCGCCCCATGCTGGAGTATCTTGCAGCTCCTGGTGGGAGGGATGCTAACACATCTGCCTGGTGGTGGGGAGGGTGTGTATCTGTCCCCCAGAGACGTGGGGCGTGGCGGGGGCAGGAGGGTTTAACCTTCATCCCACGTCCCACTTCGCTCTCGGTGCAGCCCCGCACAGCGCCGCCACGGACGGGACCGGTTCGGCGTCGGTCCCGGTCCACCGAAAGACACCTGCAGCCTGCTCCCGCTCCCTGGACACGAGCGCCCCCAGCGGCGGCTGCGAGCTCTGCAGCTCCCCGGGCTGCATCGGGGGCTTGGGCTGCAGAGGTTCAGACAGATACTGAAACCTTCCCACCACGCTCCGGAGAAGACCAGGAACCTGCGCTTCTGTTCTAAAGACTTGGTCCCCTTGTCTAAGACGCCCTCGCCCCGTGGAGCTGGCCCTCACCTCACCTCTCCTCTTGCTCCCTCCCTCCACACCTGAACATAAAGCTTGGAGAGCAGCTTACAAAACTGATGGAGCAGAGATAGCCTGTCATCGACTAGGCATGGACTGTGCCTTACTTACCTGGATCCTGCTCCTTGCCCCTCTGAACTGCCCCCACACCTCGTTTCCAGGTTTCTCCCCTTGTAATAAAACGTTTTGCAATGGTTGCACTGCCAGACAGTCTGAAACTGGATTTCAGGCTACTCCACAGCGGAGACTTATGTGACTGATTTACTGGTGGGAAGGAACAATACCAGGAGCAAATCTTGACTGCTGGTGTGTGGCCCATGTGACTTGCTATTGTAGAACTATGATCTTTAGGATGGGGAGCCTGTGGAGAAAGCGAGAGAAGGGGTGACTCTTGTAGAGGGATCTGGCCTGGGCTCATAGTCAGGTGTCTGGAAGTGGGGCATAGGAAACCGCCTTCATTCATTCTCTGTCACTTTGTAAGTCCTTGTTTCATGCTAGGGCTGCACATGCCAGGCAAGTGCTCCAACACTGAGCCACATCCTTAGCCCTTGTTTTTCTTTTTGTTTCCTCTTATTTTACTCATTCATTCTTTCTTCTTTTGAGACAATCTCATTACGTAGCTGAGGCTGGCCTAGAATTTGAAGTGTAGCCCAGGATGGAACTCACAATTCCTCCTGCCTTAGGCTTTCAATGGCTGGGATTATGCACATGTCACCATACCCAGCTCTAAAGTACTCCTTGAATGACTTTCTAGGATCCCATAAAGTGCTCAGCACTAGGGACGTGGCAGTGAACAGGGCACTCTAACCCTGCACTCAGGAGATGACTTGCTTCTTGGGGAGGCAAGCTACAAGCAAGGAAACAGACAGGAAGGAGGCGGGAGTGGGATGGGGTGAGGACCCATTTCTGCTTCCCTGATGGACGCTCACAGCCAGGCTCTGAAAGGACCCTGAAGGCTGGGGCTGGCAAGGTGAACTCAGCTGGGTGGTCCAGGCCCTGGCCTTGGTTTTGGTTTAAGGGCAGCACACAGGGCTGGAGGGAAGCTCTGCCTCCAGATCTAAGGTGCGGTTTAGACTGAATTTTCACTGCACTTCGGTAAGTGACATTTGGAGTAAGGACATTTGGAGGAGGGTGGGCAGAGCAAGACTGGCTTTCTGGCTTCTTGTCCACACAGGCTGGAGAGCCTTGTATGTTCAGAAAGCTCCTGTGGTTTCAGTTACACAAATGATTACATCACCAATGTGTCTTGGAAACAATAGTTCCTGCTTTCCATGCTCCTGGGTGGGGCTAAGGTGTCTCATTAGCCAGAGGCCTTGGCTTTGCCTTTTAAGGCACTTGAGTGCCAGAGTGTCTGCTGTTTTCCTGCTTCCCTGCCTGGAGAACAGGTCTCCAAAAGGTCCCCTTTCTGCGTAAACAAGACAGCCTCATGCAGAAGGAATGGGATCGAAACTTGGCTGGCAGGTGGCTACCACCTGAGAAGGACACAGGGCCTCCACTGGGCTCATATCAGCCTCATCTGGTCATGGTTGGCCTATACCAATAGATAAATATTCTTATTGACATTCCCAGTACAAGCAGCTTCCCACCTGCCAGCTCTGTGTCTCTTGACTGGTAATGGAATTCTTTTATTTAAAAGCCAGGCTTATTTTGCAGCTTCTGCTGCAGCAAGTATGTCAACGAGGTAATTTTGAAGGAAATGCAGACAGAAATATCATGCAAGCTTACCGTAGAATGTAAAGCCTTGTATTCTGCAACCTGCCTCCCTGGAAGCATTTTCCCTTTCCAAACCCCAAGTCTTAACTTGCTTGGTTTCTATTCCTAGGTCCCAAGAGCTTCAGGGGGTCAAGATGGAGTCTTTTTTTCTGTGCCAGGGCCACATAGGTCACCAGTAATATTTGTGGTTTGGGACCCATTCTCTGAGAGGCTCCCTAATCATGGGCCACATTTCAGCCTCAGGTAGGACAGAGATGCCTGGTGCTTTTATGGGAAAGTCATTTGCAAGCCTTTTACACATGCTGAGTTGAGGTAACTCATGAAAGGAGCAGAGCTGTCACTCAGTCAGTTGTTGCTTCTCACCACAAAGCTGAGGCAGGACAGAAAAGACTGGAAATTAACACGATATGAAAGGGAAAGAAACTCCTCACACACACCAGGATCTAGTTTGTGTCACTCACTGGCTGAGAGTTCAGAACTTAAATGGCAAAATCCAGGAAGATTACTTACAGAGACAAGTGTCCATGTTTTTTTTCCTGGAGATAATCTCAAATGAGTGTTAACAGAAAGTAGATGATGATGTTTGCTTAAGGCCCAAACACATGTGACCTTTGAATCTTTGTCATCATTCATCTCTTGTCCTGAGCCCAAGTAGTGTAGCTCACCATTTCATTCACAAAAGGACATTCTTTAATAGAAATAAATACATCAGCTTATATATTCTTTATTTAAATTTAAACTTTCCTTATATATATATTTTTTTAAACACACAGACACTGCCTCCCTCGTCATGAGGGGAGCTCTTTTTATATATATATATATATATATTTTATTTATTCATTTTCAAGCAGAGAGATACAGAGAGAGTGAGCGAGCGAGAGAGAGAGAACCAGGGCCACCACCTTGTGGGTCTGGCTTATGTGGGTCCTGGGGAATTGAACCCGGGGCCTTAGGCACTGGAGGCAAGTGCCTTAACCGCTGAGCCATCTCTCCAGCCCTTTCCTTATATTTTAAACTTTGTTTTATTTTTGAACCTGTTGTAAATAATATTCTTTAAGCAATGTAACTTCAAAAGTCATAAAGTCGTATACGTATATAGCTAAGACACAGGCTTTCCCTCTCTCCCCCACTTTCGCTCTCCTCTCCTTTTCTTTCTTAATAAACCACACTCTCTACTCATCCTGACTTGCCATGAAATTCCATGCAGTCACACCTGAGTGGAGGCCCCTAAGGTGGAGGACTCTTCAGCCACTGAGACTGCTAGGTGGACTGTACATAAAGATGACCTTCTGGTGGCTCCACACGTCTGCCACATTCCCGCTTCACACTGCACAGCACTCACACATGCCAGATGCTAACCTCTCTGGGTTCCCATCTCTATGTGAGCCTCCTGAGGATAGTGACTGTGTCATCCATCTGTCTTCAGGGCTTACCACATAGTAGCTGTGAATGGGCTCAAGTCTAATGGTTGATCTGCCCTATTCTGAGATACATTAGACCTTTCCCCTATCACGTGTCTCATCCTACATAATCTCTCAAAAGTTGAATCCAGAGTCTTGTGTATGCAAAGCATTTTTACTCCCCACAGCTGTATGCCCAGCCCTTGGAAGCATTTTGAATACTTTTAAAGAAGGTGTACCAAGTAAGGGTAGCTGACCTCTCTACCTCAGCTAGAGCTAGAGCTACAGTAGACAGGAGCAACAGATAGGCTTCTCTAGCCAGAGGACCCTCTCTAGAAAGACACCCAGAAGCACCTGCCTAGCACTACCACTCCAGTTTCCTCCAGTGGTCCCTGCCTTACCAGCACACATGGGGTTCACTGATACACGTGCCCACAAATCCCTGAAGCTTGAGGAATGTGAGGGCTATGGAGCCAGAGTGAGAAGGAGAGGCACAGGGTCAGAGGCTGTCATGGTTTGATACAGGTGTCCCCCACAAACAATTGAATGTGTTCTGATAGATTGATCCTCAGCTGATGGCAGTTTGGGTTTTACAACCTCGATGAAGCTGTGTTGTTGGGGGCAGGCTTATGGGGTTATAAACCAGCTTCCCCTTGCCAGTATTTGGCACACCTTCCTGCCGCTGTTTGCAGTGCTGTGACAGAGGTGATGTCCAGCCCTCTGCTCATGCCGTCGTTTTCCCTGCCAGAATGGAGTCTCCCCTCGAGTCCGTAAGCCAAATAAACCCATTCCTCCACAAGCCACTTTTGTTTGGGTTCTTTCTGCGCAGCAACTAGAAAGCTGACTGCAACAGAGGCCATCAAGGCCCAGCAGGGCTGGTGAAAGCAGCCAAGATGGGGATGGGGTCTGCTGAGAGGTAATCCTCATCAAGTCTGGAGCTGCAGCTCACTTCTGAATGGAGGAGGGATGGGAGCTAGGGTTTGGCCCTAGGACTTGACTCACAGAGACGCTCTGCTCAGACATGTGGTGTCACAGCAAAGAGGGCTGGCAAGAAAAACCCATGTACTGTGGGACTCTCCAGGACTCATTCTGCTTAGAATTTCATCAGAATTAGCCTGGAAGACTGGCTTGACTCTACCTCTTATAAGAGCCCTTGGCTGTTGAGACCATTTACGCGTGGTCTTTCTGTGTTCTTGTTTAGGTTGCCTTGGGGATTGCAGGTAGGCCTTCCACTTCTGCTCTACTTCTGTGCCTGGGAGTGGAAGTTTAGAGATTCACCTTGCTAGGAAGAAGGATTTGCAGGGATCTGCCTTGGGCCTAGTGCACCTGAGCTGTCCTTGCCCTACTTGTAGTATTTTATCCATGAGCCCTTCCCTGCATGAAGGAGCATGGTAGCCCTGGAGACATGGACATTTCTCTGTGTGCTTGCAATCTCTGATCACAGCGAGGAGCAGAATAAAAGGCTGGCCATGGCTCTGACTCCTGGAGACATTTTACCTTACATTCTGCAAAAGAACAGTACAAGAACAACACAATAAATTCACATAGTGATTGCTTGTAGCAGGCCTTACCTTAGTAATGTACATATGTAAAATTGCTTACCTCTCCCATGGGTCCTGAGGTAGGGGCCCTTTTTTAAAAAATTTTTATTCTTTTATTATTTTTTTTAAATATATATTTATTGTCCATAATGAGTTACATTATTTAGTGGGCAAACCATGCGTA
>PVHP010045448.1:0-13743 GCA_004024765.1 Zapus hudsonius | reverse complement strand
TTGTGGGAACAGAAAGGTCAGCAAGTTGGTAAAAACAAAAACGTGACAGCCCTGCGTGGGGTTTTGGTAGGTGAGCTAAAAAGTCACTTCTCATGCACACAGCTGTGGGTAGTGAATGCAACATGCTGAAGGCCTATTCTTGGATCCGGTCCCCAACATTGTAAACTCAACTTTTCTTGGCAAGATATTAAGGGCCATACTGTGTATGTGTCTGATTTCTTTCAGCCAAAAGCTCTTAATATGAAAATTCAGCAGTATTGAATTCTGTATAGATGTCATGACTCAAAATCCAGTCTGCTTTATGTAGCACGTGACTTGAAACCGACCTCTGAATTACGAAGGGCTTATTTTTAGCACAAAGCAATATTTATCTATGTCATTTTCTATAGCCATAGATAAAGATGGGCAGGTATAAATATGATCCTATAAGAATGACAGTGTACAGGGAACATATATTGGCGGAAGGCCTTTATAAGTGAATTAACAGAAAATACTTGTAGTACAAACCACAGCCTGACTTTTACCTCAATGAGTAATAATGTTGATGCTGAAAAAAAGAGAGTTGTGGGTTTTCATCCACAGGAATCCAGCTTCCTCTCCCTCACAGAGGATAAGCTCCTCTCAAAGTATGATTATCCCTCTCTAGAACAAAGAAAAACTCTCTCTTTGTTAACCAGCAAAGCTTTCCCTCTGTTTTCTGGTATGAAAGTTGCATTATAAAAAAAAATAGAAATTTTAAGAAAGACTACAAATGTTGTCTGGACTTTTGACAGTCCAAGTATACAAACAAATAACAACACGGATTTTGTTTAATGGGTATGCATGAAAATTTGAATATTTTCCCAAGTGGAAAAATAATCGCATACACTAATGTTTTGAGTTAAATTTGTGAATCCACAGAATCTTATTTGAATAGGTCTCCAAAAGTCACCTAGCACACAAAGAATTTGAATATCAAATTAAATAATAATATAAAAAGATTTGAAAATAAGCTAGGAATCGTGAACAGATGCCTCAGCATGGAAGAAAATTAGAAATACAAATATGTAAAACTGAAAAGCAAATATTTTGAAAATATGTTTAGAAATTCCATATTTCCAACAGATAATGAACACAGGGGTATTACATTTTCTTTCTGAAAGACTGGGAATTATATCAAATCAACAAATAATCACATTTTAAATTATTCTTATGAAATTAACTCTAGGTTCCAAATCATTCAAAGTTTAAAAATACTTGCAAGATCAGATAATGGAATAAAAATAATAGTTTAATACCATTTTAGAGAAAAAGATATGAATCCCACCAAGACTAAGTCACTGAAATAAGGACTAAATGCTCTGAAATATAATTAGTTGACCACAAAATATATTAATGAAGACATCAATCTCAATTTGGTTTTTAACATCTGCCAAAGTATGGTATTAATTCCTCACGATATTAGCCAACCAAGTGCAGAAGTCTGCCAATTCATTTAGTCATGTTTTCTTCATGTTTCTGCAAAGAAACTCATCAAGAATGTAATGGTTATGATGCCTCTGGAAGCTGGCTTAAGTCTCTGCAGGTTGTTGCCTTTATTGTATAATGGTGTAGGAAGGAGAATATTTGTTCTTGATTTTCTGCTTGTGTGTGCATGTGTGCGTATGTGTGCACATGGGTGTGCACGTGCGTGCATGTGTGTGTGGGCACCTGTGTGTGTGCATGCCCTTGCAGCCCTGCACACATTCCCCTGCACTGAAGCCCCTCTCCGACAGTGGCATAAGGGGAATCTTGGGGGTCCTGCTCACTCTTCTCCCAGTTTTTATTTTGAGCAGGGGTCTCTTCCTGACACTGAGCTTGCTGGGGTTTATTTGGTTGTTTTTGCCAGGGGGAATTCAATGGTCTTTGCTCCCCTTTGGGACACCCAGTGTTCACATGGGATTTGAGCTCAGATATTTTTAGGCCCCTTCAGGCCCTCATGCTTCAAGGGAGAGCACTGAGCCATCTGTCTAGCCTGCATATCTAGTCTTGGTGGTTTCTGAAAGCAAGACTCAACCATACCTAGAACACGAGAGTGACTCCCTGTGTGGATGTGTGGAAGGAACGAGCCACCTACTAAGCTCTCTCTCACACATTTCCTTGTCACTGTGGAATCCTGCAGAACGTCCAGAGACTGGAATTTATGTTTCCCATGTAAATACTGTCACTACATAAAGTCAAAAGAGACATTTACTTCCAAACCGAATTACATGTGGAACATTTCTAGAAAGAAATGCTAATAAACCGTTATAGAGATTTTAATATGTTCAAGTTCCAGTTGGGGCATTTTTAATTTGGCTTTATCAGTTGAAAATTCAGCTGAGTTCATTTAGCCAAGGTAGGCCGTGGTATTTTGATAGAAGGAATGGAAGCCCAAGGTCTCAGAGATTAACCAGAGATCAATCTGATCTTGACGAACCATCCTTGCGGGCACTTTGGAACATCTGTGTTTCATCAGCAACTCTAAAAATTGCACTGAATACCAGACTGGAAAAATTTCCTCCCACCCTTCCCCCCTTTTAATGGGATGTTTTACCACAATTTGTTTTATATGTTTGACAGAAAATAAATTACTAAGATATAGGAGATTATCTGAAGATTTGTGATCCCTTACCTAGAAGGTTAATATGAGTTAGACAAGATCAGCATTTGGGATATGTAAGAATACAAATGCTTCTTCCACTAGTTGACTTGGGAAGCCTTACAATTCAAGGGGTTAACTTTTTTCTTTTTGAGAAAAGATACAAACACAAATATATTGCTCCAGAGAAAACGATTGGGTCCAGCATAATCCCCCAAATCATATAAAATGTTATTTTTTCTCAAAAGCCATTATTTAAACAATGCTACAGCTAGCATGGAGCTAATGAGTCATATGACTTTCCCTTGGACTAATTCACTCAATAAAAGTCACAGAATGTCAGGAATAGACATTTTTATACAACCTGAAAACAAAGATCAAATTGAACATACTACATTTTGAGGATACATCTCAGAAATCTTTCTTCTGTGTATTTTGTCACGTCACCAAAGAGAATAATCAGTTTATAATATGTCTATACTTGTGTGGGATACATTAGTGAGGTTAAATATAATTTTGATAACATAATGTCAATAAAACTCAAGAGTATCATAAATAGCTTTTTTTCTCCTTATTCGTTTTCCTTTTTAGTTTTTTAAACTTCAATTAATAAAAAAAATAAAATCTATGCCTAGTGAGTCTTAATCTTGCCTCTAGCAACCACTTTTCTAAGAAAGTAACTTAAAAAGAGGCAAATTTTATTTATTTTAGGCAGATTATATAATTTTGTGCATGTTGGATTAATACTTATTAAAATTTTGTTAACTTTTAAAATGTAATTGAATACAATCCTTACATTGCAGTAGTGTGTGTGAGCCTCTCTGTGTGTGTGTGTGCCTGTGTGTGTGTGTGTGTGTGTGTGTGTGTGTGTGTGTGTGTGCATGTGAGTTTAAAATGGGTCTGGTCGATTGTATGTAAAATTGAATGAATATTAGCTAATTTGGCTATGACATTGAACATGTTATTACTCACGCAGTATTTCAAGTGAAAGTGATTTTTCAAACATATATTTGGTCTGTGAATCTCTGCTAATCTTACTTGACTTTTTTCCTTCAAGTTTAGAACATAATAATATAAAGTGACAGGATTGCTAAATTTATTTTCTTTTTTTCATTAATTATAATACATATAAATAATGCATAAAGTTAATATGAGGCATAAGTATAATACTCAGTGACCTTAAGTGAAAACTAAGAAGTATCTATTTCTTCATATATTCTATCATATCTTTAAGATGATATTAAAATTATTTTAAATCTTAACATATGGTTTATTATCAGCTGCCAAAATGAGGCTCCCAAAATTAAGCATATTATTGCTATGGTAGATAATAAACAGGTGTTTCTTGTTTTAAAAATAAATTTGCCATCTTGGATTTGGGGATATTAACATATGAAGCTTTGCATCTATTTTAGAAAACAAGATTATTTTATAGTCTCTTCTAAGCTATGAGTTCTACCTGTCAGTTTCTTATTTAAGTGGGAATTGCTGACCCCATTTTTAAAGACCAGGGAGGGAACACAACTTCTCAGAACACTCTATCCATAATCCAGCACATTACTGAACAGCCTGAAAGCATAATGCGTCCATATTGACCACAGCTGTGAAAACTTTTATAATATGGATTTCATATTCTGAGGTATTTGGGATTCAACTTTGACTTATGCATACATATGGTGATCTGAGGAAAAAACGTTTTTAAAGATGTGAAGGAGTGTCCAGCCTTTTCTTCACTCCCTCAACCACATCACCCTTCCTCCTGAGAAAATACTTTACATAATCTAAACATAAAATGAGAGAGAACCAAAAATATAAAATATCAGAGATTGAGGAGAAAGAGAGAGAGAGAGAGAGAGAGAGAGAGAGAGAGAGAGAGAGAGAGAGAGAGAGAGAGCGCTATGGCAATAGATAAGAAACAGTGACCAAGTGCAAACTGGCTAAGGAGAATGGTATGGGTCAGTGCAATGGGAAACCCAAAGAAGCTCAAGTTCATTCTAGCTCCAGGATCTCCTAGAGGCATGGAAAGCAGACACCTCGCGCTCCCAGAGATGGCTTACAGAGGAGGCAGATTTTAAAGAAAGTTAATTGATCACACTTTTAAAGTTGTCTAGCTAACCATCTCTTTTTGTTATAATTAAAAGCCTGGAAATGGATTCCAATGATCAAGACAATTTACCAAATTTAAGTAGGGACACAGACCCCAGTGAACAGCAGCTCTGTGACCTCCACCACTTACACTCTCTGGCCTCAGCAGCTGCATCTGGAAGAGAGGAACAGCAGTAAATAATATCCATCATAGAACTGCTATATGCCATAAGTCATAGATACGTGGCAATCCTTAGGAATTATTTATAATACAGCTGTGAGAAAGGCATATTAGAAGTAAAAAAAAAATTAAGTTTGTCCACATATATTTAGCACAAACTTTACCAAAGGCTGCTCCCAATGAACAGTGAAACTGAATGACAAGTCGATTCTAATTTCGAGTCCTCCTCCAGGAGGGACTATTTCCCGGTCCCCAGTAAATCCAGAGAGAATTCTTAAATTGGTTTCTTGGGACCCTCTGCGCTCAGTGATGCCCTAATTTACTCTTCATAATTTGCAGCCTGCACGTGAGGCGTTCTTGAACAGTCTGAACTGCAGAGAAATTCTTATCATAATTAATTTTTAAGGCAACAGGGACTTGGTTATGAGGCTCCTTGAAGCCATTGTGGAAAAGGGTCACAACAACACAGATCTGCTTGTGTCACCAAGGAATTAAAGTGTTCGGTTTCAAAAGAGGCAAAAGGGTTGCATGATGTCCTTTTCAAAGGACTTTTCTTTAGATTGTCATCCATTGCTCATTTGGATTTACTAGCCTCTAACACTACAGTTTACCATCTCTTCAAAAGAATATTTAAAAAATGTATAGCTATCCATTGATAAATAGGCACCTTTATTGGATTATAAAAATTTTCAAGGCTTCAGAGGTGTTTCACGACAAAGGGGCACATTTGCATTACAAATAGTTTTTACACACACACAAAGGAAGGCTGAGCTTGGAGATGAGAGGTATTTTACGAGATGCACGGAAGAAGTTATCTGGAAACAGTTTCTTTCTAGCCACAGTGGGATTCATTTCCCAGGGCAATTGGCTGGTGGAGAAGCAGAGTTGCATAGCTGGCAGTTCAATTTGACCTTCAGCCAGTGGTAATCCAGCAGGATGAGCTCCAGCAGGAGCCTGGGAATTCTGCTGGACCATTATGGCCCCCAGGGGTCATGGTTGGGAGGACTTCTGGCTAGCTGGTAGAGATCAGTTAACTTGCAAATCAAGAACTAAACATTCCCTGCTGAATTGGGGGAGCTTTGATTATTTCTTTCTTTCTTTCCTTATAGCTCATTTCATTTTATTGTCTTTTGTTTTAAAAGAATCCTAATAAGCATAGCATAGATCTGATCCATATGAAGGGGTGAGAAGTCTGAGTTGTCTTTGATTCTTTGTCTCATTTTTCTTTTGTTCTTGCCCTCATGGTACAAAGCAGGGAGAGAGATGGCCAGAGGCCAAACATTTATGAACAGAAGCCTTCTCTTCTGGATTCTTTGGACACTCTCAGATTAGATATACAGCGACAAACAGGAATTAAGACTATATAACTTATTGATCGATCAGAGTCCTACAGAAAGCATGAAATAAGGGGAGAAACCTTGATTTAGGGAAAGATTAGATTGTGCCTTGTTTTGAGTTAACTCCTCCCTTGTCCACTCCATTAGGTGACATTGGATACAAAACACTTTGTCAACCTGTGTTTTGGGGATTATATTCTATTCTTTCTACTTTTTTGGTCAGGGAAAACATGAAAGGATGTGCTGAGAGTTAAAGATGACTATGAAGATGGAATGAGGAATATGGAGATTTTATCCAAAAAATGTCATTTCTCTTGTGACATTACATGCATTTCAGAAATTTCTTCCTGAAGGCTGTCCTGTCCAATGATGGAATTCTCCCAAACTTTGGAATAACTGGATTTCTTTCTGTCAAACACACACACACACACACACACACACACACACACACACACACACACACGTCATTTTTTTCCAGTTTGAACTAATATCAGTGTATAGGTTAAACATGTGGCTTCCAAATAGAAATGATGTGTAGGACATAAGAAATAAGAAAATTCCCCCTTCATCATATTGAGTAGTGTTTTCTTTCTAAGTGGGTTCAATTAAAAAAGGAAATAGAATTTCCAATTGTTGATTGATTGGATTGCTATCAGGTTCTAACTCAGCATGTCTGCTGGTAGCCATTACCTTGAAATACCCATAGTTGGATATAGATCCTCTTATCAATTCTTATATTAATGCTCAAGATTATAATCACAGCCATAGGTTTCTGTCCCCAGAACATCAATAGCTACACTCAAGTTTTCCTTTAATTCTCAGAGCATAGTTTCTTTCAAATGACGTATCTGATGAGTTTCACAGGGAAATAATTGTAGCTATGCTGTACATTTTAATTTTATGAAGAATACACACAAAATTCCCAGAAGATTCCCAGAAGTCAATGCCTCTCAAGTTAGTGGCCAAATCATGACTGTAATAAATCTTCAAAGGTTTAGTATACGTATGAGTACATCTAGATGTTTAATATATATAATATATAATGCATATTTTTGCATGAATTATTGGGGTCAATCATGAGATAATCCAAGTGGCAGGGCTGGAACACCCTCTCTACTAAGTCCAGTATTAGTTTTCTGGACAAATAGATTAAATTGAATTTTCACCCATCATATGACAATGGAAAGTCTGTGTGTCTCTCAAAATAACAAATTTACATTCATTAGAATCAGGAATCCCATCAAAATAGGTTTCAGCACTCACAGTGCATGATTGTAACAACCAGACAGACTTAATCAGGACAGTTTCTATCACTCACAGGTAAGTACAGTTCTCTGCCTCGGGTTTCTCACCTCGGGAATGGGAATGGTAATTAGTGCATAGGTTAGTATAAACATTAAATATGATCTTGTATAATATACTTTCAGTATACAGCCAGCATAATACATTCAGACGTAGTATTGCTATGAGAATAATTATCAGAAGTAGAAATGAAAGATAATTTCATATATAGAAGGAAGGTCCTGATAACCAGGAATGGCTGGCATTGATCTGAAGATATTCTCCATTCCCTTAGATCATGTTTTGCCATCTTTTGTTTCTAACCATCTTGCAATTTCCAATTTCATAGCCTCACAGATCATGTCACACTCTTAGAACCCGTGCTCAGTTTCTGTCACTGCAATTCGAATTCATTGCTGACACTAGCCCCAGCAATTCTTCAGGTTGGAGAACTTCTCTATCTATGACCCTTAGTAAATTTCAGAAACCCATTTTCTAAATAAGCAAAGAGCATTACAAATTAATAAAAATAAATGATGCTTATGGTGAGCCAGGGCAGTGTGACTGTCCCCTATCTCTTATAACTTGTCACTCTCACTAAAGAAAAGAAAGGAAGGAAGGCAGGAAGGAAAGAAGGAAGGAAGGAAGCAAGGAAGGAAGAAAGGAAAGAAGGAAGGAATGAAGGAAGGTAGGAAAGAAGGAAGGAAGGAAAGAAGGAAGGAAGGAAAGAAGGAAGGAAGGAAAGAAGGAAGGAAGGAAGGAAAGAAGAAAGGAAGGAAAAAAGGAAGGTAGGAAGGAAGAAAAGAAGGAAGAAAGGAAGGAAAGAAGGAAGGAAGGAAAGAAGGAAGGAAGGAAGGAAAGAAGAAAGGAAGGAAGGAAAGAAGGAAGGAAAGAAGGAAAGTGAAACCTCCTGAAAGCATCTTCCCTCCCTTCTGCTGTCCAACTTATAAAGTTAGGACTGAAACATTTCCCTACTTGTTTTGGCGTGTATTTTGTTCACCAATATTTTCAAAAACAGCTGTTCTCCAGGAAAATCTCAAAGTATGCATTTTATTTTTATGCTAGCACCTGCACAGATAGATGTTTTGGAAATAATCATCTCATGATTCATTTTTATTACAATTTAGGGAAATTTATAGGTTTTTCCCCCAAAATTAGGAATATTAAAAATCCATGTACATGCAAATCTTCAGACAAATTCAATGTTTAAAGTGTAAATCTTAGTTTTAGAGAATATACAAATATCAAACACTCATATAAAGCGTGAAAAACGATCCCTGTCACCTACACTTCCAAAGAGCTGAGCTGAAATACAAAAAGAACATCAAGGTGACTGCCTTCCTGGCTGTTCCTTCGGGTGTGTCCTACAGAGTGAATTTTAACTGTTCATGTCAATTCAATAGGAAAACAGAGCTACCATTCAGGAAAATGAAAACATCTCCTTTTTTCAGGTCTAATATATACTTTTTTTGTTTCCTGAATCCTTAATGGATGACAATATAAGAATAATTTCCCTTAAAGAGACTTTTAGTTCTTTATTGAAAAAAAAATGTCTTTTTGGCATTGACTTATTTTTAGCTCCAGGAGACTGTTTTTTTAAATTTTTTTAATAAAAATATTTTATTTATTCATTTTCAAGCAGAGAAATACAGAGAGAGAGAGAGAGAGAGAGAGAGAGAGAGAGAGAGAGAGAGAATATGCCAGGGCCGCCACCTTGTGTGTCTGCTTTACGTGGGTACTGGGAATTGAACTCCAGGGCCTTGGGCACTGGAGGCAAGTGCCTTAACTTCTAAGCCATCTCTCCAGCCCTAGGAGACTGTTTTTGATGAAGCTTGGCTATCATCGTCCTTCATGTTAATGTTAGCACAACTACAGACAATTCAAAAATTACAGTTCTATGTAAAGATATAGTGACCATAATTTTAAAACGATTAGTTGAAAAAATACTTCTCTTGCCATGTACCTGTTTATTGAAGCACTAATAAGCATTACAATATCATGTCTTATATAGATGACTTGTAAAGAGTTGAAGTTTTTTTTCACTATAACTGTGTTCCTGCTATGGCTTGGAAATGCAGATTCCTCGCCCTGGAATTCAATGCTTCCTCATGCATATCAATAATATACTAAGTGACAATATTTTGATCAAAACACAATCCTGATGTAAAAAGCACTGCAGATGTGTTATCACTGTAAGATGGTTAATTTTTCAGATAAGTATTTCAAGTATGAGTATTTTTCTGAGCAATGAAAAAATTTCATATTGTTGAAAGAATTGAGCATGTTTTACACAGCTGTACAAATACACGTATTATTTTGCAATAAATTATACCTGGAAACAATTTTGTTGCAGTTACTCTAGCTAACCAGTTGTGACCTTAAGAGTTATCTTGACTTGGTTACATGCCTATAGTTAGTGACCTTCTTTAAATCATGAGTTATTAACCTCAACTGAACTCAGTAGAAAAAAATCTCATAAGTACCTTGAAAAAAAATGTAGTGAATCTAAAGAAATGTTAACTGAAATAAAAACAATCACAAGACAGCCCGATTATGAAAAATCACTTGACTCAAAGAACTTTTAAAGGTTAGAGTTCCATTAGAGTTGTTTTTTTAAAAAAAGCAATATGAGAGAAAAAACACAATGAAGAAAAAAAGATTAATATGCTCAATGCCTCCTCCTTGTTCTATCAGCCTCATTTTTTGTACAGGGTTACTATATTTGCAGCTGGTCAGAAATATCACATTCCTTGATGTCTCAAAAGGTTTCATATGACTAAGCTTAACCATACTTGAACTTGAATCACATATTAAGCAGCTGTTGAATATAAAAATGCAATATGGCTATTTGAATGGAGACACCAATGAGAGAAAAGCAAGTGCTCTTGGGATGTGAATTAAGACTTCCTATTTCCTATATTATTCAAATTTTCACAAATATTAGAGCTGTGAACCGTAGGGATTCTAAAACATAGGGTCCAGGTGCTTTTTAGTTGAGACAATTTCTTGGTACTTTTACAAGTGCAGTTAAAAGTTTTATTTTTAATTAATTTAACATATGGCGTGTTGGGGAGGTAAGGGGATTGGATTTATTATAACTTGTCTTGGGATGACACGCATGCCAAATGACTCCTTTAAATGACGACAAATGGCTTAGTATAACTATACCATACAAGGCGAAAACAAAATGAAGCAAAAAAGCTTATCAGGTTGAAATTGAAAACAAAGAACCTAAATTAAATATCAATTTTTAACTCTGAAAAAAAATTTAAATTTCAATAAACAATAATGCATTTCCTTTCAGGCTCTTCTGTTTTCTGACACATTGGCAATTTAGTATATGTACAGTTCTTGGATACAGTTGTTTGCTCAGTCATATATAAACACACAGGTAAACCATCCCTCTATACTGATGAACCTTACTTTACATCATTTCAAAAATTTTATGTGTAAATTTTTTCCTTGTCTGTTTCTCTTATCATGCCAGTGAATAAATGAATATATGAAAGTTGATTTCTAGTAAAAAGAAATGTTCAGATCTGGCTTCTAGTCAAAGGTTCATATATATCATAATAGATGTATATTATTTCCTTCCAAATTCAGAGCTAAATAATCTCAGAGTACTAATTTTGTTCATAACATTATAGATGTCTTAAAGATATGAAAGTCAAACTGACTTCCCTCCCACTGCCAAAAGAAAAAAAAAATCGATAGCACATTTCCGACATTTGAAATGCTACATTTGCTTTTGGAATCAAAGGCAACCATGCCAGCATGAGGAGATGGCCCAGCGTTCACTTGTCACAGGAACCGCGCAGGGGACAAGCAAGAGATGCAGTCCTGGGTCCTTCTGAAACCTGTAGGCTTATGCAGCTTTAAAATATGTCCAAATGGTATGCTGATTAATAGTGTGTCACCAGCTACCTTGTGAGGCAGGAAACAGACCCGCCACTTTAGACAATGACAAAGGTTGGAATCTATTGGGGTGGCACAAATGAAATCAGCTGGAAATTGATTTACTATTTTAGTCACAGCCATAGAAGATTTAAAGTTGAATGGAAAGCTCGTATCTATTTTTTGCCTTTATTTCCCCTCTGTGAATCCAATCTGTATGGATATGCATGTGATTTCTGAATTTTTAAAAATATTATGTGAATAGGGAAACTTTCAAATAGTCTCAATAAATCTCTGAGGTTTTTACTAAGAATATTTTTGTTTAGATTAATTAAAAAATATGCATGCTTTCAGGGATAGAAAGGTAGCTCAGTGAATGAGCACTTGCCTAGCATGTGCAAGGTCCTGAGTTCAAATCCCACGTGCAACCAATAAGAATGACAGAAAATGTAATGGCAAATTCGTCCTTTAAAATAATGTCGTTTACCTTTCTCCTCTCTGTCCCCAACCAGCTGGGGGCCTTCCTCAGTGGGCTTGCTAGACCAGTCCATGGGATAGGATAGGGGGTTATGGATTGGTATGGGTATGGGTTATGGAGAGGTAGCCAGTTGTTTTTCTTTGTTGCTGCTGAGGAAGGCAATGGTTCTGGATATTCCCCCCCACCATGGCTCCTACAATTTTCCACCCCCTCTTCTTCTCAGATCCCCGAGTCATGGTGGGTGAGTTTTAGGTCTGCTTTACTGTTGAGGTCTTAAGAGTTCCTGGATTTCTGCTTTGGATTATGTTGGGTATCCTCAGTGTCTGAAGAGACACATTAAACAAATATTTTTATTTCATTTTTTCATTTTTTTTGAAAGAAAGAAAGATGGAGAGAAAGAGGCAGACAGAGTATGGGTGCCACAGGCCCTCCTACCACTAAACAAACTCCAGATGTATGCACCACTTTGTGCATCTGGCTTTACATGGGTACTGGGGAATCAAACTCAGGTCTTCAGGCTTTGCAAGCAAGTGTCTTTAACCACTGAGGTATTTCTCCAGCCCCACATGATTTAAGCATAATAATACTTTTTCATGTATTCTCATCTTGTTTCATTACTATTTGTTTTCACAGTTTCTTACATTGGATATTATTCCTTTGCTTATCTCTGCGAGAATATTAAATGCAGTCATTTTAAACTAATTATTTTCATTTCATTAAGTGAATTCATCTCTTCAATTAAAAAGAAAAAAATGAAATATTCTGGGAAGATGGCTAAATTGTTAAAGGCATTTGTTTGCAAAGCCTATCTACCCAGGGTTCAATATCCCAGTCACACATGTAAGGCCAGACAAGTGTTTATTATCAGCAGCAAGAGACCCTGGCATATACGCACACAGATGAATAAATAGAAAATCTAACAAAAATCCAAAACAAAGATAATGAATGTACAAATCTAGATTCCAAAACATATAAATAAAAGTAATGTTAAAACCAGCCAGTGAGATTCATGATCTCTTTTACTCTGTGTTTTGAAACTGTCTCATGAAGCCTAGGCTGGCCCTGAACTACTAGCTCCCGCCTCCACGTCCCTGGTGCTGGGGCCTTAGGGCCCATCACCACTTCTCACTTTGCACACCCACTCTGGATCATCACCGTCTGTCTTCAGTGGTCCTTTCTTGGATGCTCATACGTGTGTTTGCCTTCTCTCATCCCCTGCGCTTTCACTCCAGAACCAGATCGTGTACTGACACCTTGGAACTCTTGCTCTGTCATAAAACTAGACATATTACATATGTGGTCTTCAAGCCAGGAAGTTTCTGGCTCAAGCCTCGGCTGGGGGCTGCATCTGTTCTACACAGCCACCTCCAGAAGCTCAGCTTTCTAGGGAACAGTTCCTGGGGGTTTTCTTTTCCTTATTACTTTTCATTTCTGGTTTCCAACAGGGTTGGTTCAAGTCCAGGCCCCAATGGAACATGTTCAGTTCCTGTCACCCTGTATGTAGGACGCAAACCCTGCTGGCTTTGCTCTGCCCACCAGATCGAGTAGCTCCTCAGTGCAACTTTACTTCCTGGAACATTTCGGATATTTTTCTGGGGGGGTGTACTGATTTATTTATTTTGGTTTTGATTACAATTTTTTAAAATTCCCTTCCTTCCATTTCCTCTATCACAGTATGGTATTTTAATCTAGGGAGTGTAAGGACTGAACTGGGGGTTAGTATTTAGACAATGCTCAGCAAAAATGCCAATGCACCTCCAAATTTAAGGAGTACCCAGATTCTTGTCTACAAAGTTAAAGAATTAAAATCATAGACAAGATAGTAAGGTGTAGTTGAAGACTTTTTTAAAAAATATTTTATTTATTCATTTTCAAGGAGAGAGAGAGA
>PVHP010045447.1:0-13667 GCA_004024765.1 Zapus hudsonius | reverse complement strand
AGTTTCTGGGGCTGTAATCTTTGGCTTATTTACACATATCCATTTTGGAGGCCTATAATTTCCCCTCTGACTATCAGCTTCAGCCCTGAGATATGCTACAAAATGGTTGCAGTCTATAGAGTGAACATAACTTGTGGGAGGGTTATTCCAGTGTCCTCCCCTACAATTACAAGGAGGACCAAAGAGAGTGAGGTATGGATCTGTACCTGGTGGGGGGCCCAGCCCTGAGTCAGTTGGGGTGATGCAGATGGGGTGGTTTATTACAAACAAGGATATGAGTGGAGACCATGACAAAAACCAATTCACTGCAAGGTAAATGAAAGCTTAACAGGAATGAATTAAAGGGAAAATGGGAAGGGAGATCTTGAAGATGGTGATCTTGTTATCTGCTGATTGTCACTGTCGGGCTGATAAGGTGCTGGGTTTGCAATAGAACTAGAGACAAAGACCTCAACACTTCTTTGGTGTGTTTTTAGATGGCCAGATATCATTGCCATCTGTGACTTTAAGAATATTCTTTTTAAAAATATTTTATTTATTTGTTATTCATAAGCAGAGATATACTGACAGAAAGACAGAGATTGAGAGAGACAGAGTGAGAGAGAGAGTATGGGTACAACACCAGGGCCTCTGATTTGTGCATCTGGCTTATGTGGGTCCTGGAGAATTGAACCTGGGTACTTAGATTCAGGAAGCCATATCTCTAGCCCCAAAAATATTTTTTTCACACATATTTGCATAATATAGAAATCATTTTTCACTGAAACTTGCATTGGAATTCATTCATTTAACTCATATTTCCAGGCTGCCTGTTCATAACATTCATTGTTAGTTACTGAGATTATTGATACAAATCAAACAGATAAAAACCCTTGAAGGAAGATACAAAATTTTAAAGCTAGGAAGTTTCACTCAGTGCATTGAGAAGAGCCAGGAGATGTTATTGAAAGGAGGCTGCTCAGCTCTCAGGTCCAGATGGCTCAGATGCTGATGAGGAAGCTACATAGCTTGTTTTATCTGCTTTCCCAACAAAGCTAGAATATCAGGCCAAGGTCACTAATAATAAGATGGATAAAATATGATAGTGTAACATGACATATTTTACAATTTAATTGGTGGATGTAAAGAATCAAAGAATGAATTAATAGTTTCCAATTGGAGGACAAAACTAAGCCATCATCCTTATAAGACCTGGAATAGGCTTGCAATTAATATTTCAATAACTCCCCAGTAATTTGTCATGTCTTGAATTAGATTGTCTAAAATGGCATGATTCATGTGAAATAATTTAATATTCAAACATATTGGCTGACCTGCCCGACTTCTTTTATTCCTTTTTAATGACACTTAGATAACCTTGAACTATGTAAAAATTATTTAAAACCTAGCTTCTAACTGTCTTAAATATTTGAAGAACAACTATGTTGCTCTTAAAGAATATCTCTCAATTTCACAAAAATATCTTCCATCACTCAGTATATAATTGCATTTTTGAAAGGAAGTGTGTTTTTATCCATAGGTTAAAATTTCTTACTTAGAATATAATTTTATAATCAACTCTGGTAGAAATGATATAATTGCTTGATATAGTTTGATGTCAGTGGTATCTTATAGAAAATCATCAATAATATGAAACATGCTTTTCAAAGGTAGTCAAAGTGATTAAAATAAAGGTTTAAAGTCTTATCCTTAAAAGAAACTATGACTTACTGAGTACTTGTCATGGGTTGAGTTAGCTGTCACCTATCTTTTCTCTTAGTTAATCACAAGCCCTATTATTTTATAGAGGGGTTTTTTTAAGTGATGGGAACTGGGCTCAGAGTCTCAGATATGCTAAGCAATCTTCCTACCACTGTACTCCAATCCAAAAATGTATTGGTTGATGTTCTCTAGAGGAACAGAACCAATAGAAAAAGTTATAGTTAAAAGGGGACTTTTTTGGATTAGCTCAAAGCAGTCCCACAAGAGCAGTCTGCAAGTCGGAGAGTTAAGGAACTGGTAACCACTCAGTCAGTACACGTGGCTGGATGCCTCAGCAATCCCCATCCAGCACTGAAGGCCTAAAGACTTCCTGGGGAGCTACTGGTTTTCAGTCCAGGCTGTAACACTGAGGAAACTTCTTTCCAGTGCCAACGAAAGAATAGATGAGGAGGATGGATGCATGTCCCAGTCACAAAAACTAGCAGCCAGGCAGGAGAGAGAGATTTCCTTCTCCTTTATATAGCCTTATAGTGGGGTTTGCAAACCTTTCTCAGACTGGTTGACTTCCTGAGTATCTGGAATTTCCTCCTGCACAGCCCTCCTAAGAAGGGATGCTTCTTTCAAGCTAACATGACTTCCTGAATCCCCTAAACTTCCTTTATCTCTTCAATTTGGAGAAAATCTGCAGCACAACACTCAAGAATACCATGGTTGCTAACAGTTGAAGTGGGCAACAAAACTTACTATCACATCTAATTTATTTATTTATATGCATTATTTGTGTTTTCTTCTGATGTGGTCTCACATATCCAAAGCAAACTTGCTATTCAGCCTTGGTAGATTTTTTTAAAGTGGTAAATACAGAAAGATTGAGGGCTACAGAGATGGATCAGTGGGTAAGAATTCTTTCTGACCAGGAAGAGGGCCTAAGGAACCCTAAACTGCCTGAGTTCTGTTCCCCAGAACCCATGTAAACCAGGACATGGCTATACTCATCTGTACCTCTAATCCTGTGGGGAGCAGAGACCATAGAATCCCTAATGCTCACAAAAATGGCAAGCTCCAGAATCAGTGAGACTTTATCTCAAGGAAATATGTAGATGAGCTATGGAAGGATCACCCAATATTCTCCATATGTGTGCGCATGGGGCACAAGCATCTGTGCACACACAAGCATACTCAGCACACATACACCGCACACACTAACATCACACATACTGTCCACATGCACCTGCAAAAAATACTGTTCTACAAGGGCCCAGAGCTATGTTGAGGGTGAGATGTGAACCCAAATCTGTCCTTTTCCAAGATTCCAACATTTTCACACTTCAGGAATAAGATTTTGTTACATAAAAATGTATGTATATAACATTTTGTTTTCAAATGAAGCCAAGAAATATAGACATTGAATTCAAATATTTGAAGTGTTTCTCAAAGTATAGTACTCTTCAGAACATCCTACAGGGTTTATTTTTAAAAAAGCATAGTCTGTTGCCACTCTCCCGCCTCTCTCATTCACTAGACCTATGATGGGTTGAAAATGTGAATATCCCACAAGTTCCTGGGTGATGTCAGTACCAAAAAAAAAAAAAGCTAGGAAACTACACATTGAGAAGCACTAATTCATTTATTATTCAAAATCTTAATGGTGAATAAACATATCAAGTATCTATGTGAAAGCAATAGAGTGAAACCAAGTGAATCCATTCACACAGAAGGACACTGTGCAGCTCTTGTGTGTGCTAATTTACTGGTGGAATAGAGGTGAAAACATCAGAATCTACTGCCAGTTGTCTGTGGTCCTCTACAGGTTTTCCTATACAATCCCAATTCATCTATTTAGTTTCAAAATTTTAACCATGATACTTTTAATATATCTTTTCATGTTCATCTTTCATCATGAACACTGATTAGGAAGGTAATATGGCAAAATAAAAGAAGATATTCCTTGGATCTTAAAGCAAGTCAAAGGGAAAGATCTTTTAAAAAATTCAATTTCAAACTCTTCTTTTAGGATGAATAACCCAGAAACACACTATTATGAAAGTTACATGAGCAAATAATTATTTAAGACAATGTCAGAAGAAAAATGAGTAAGAAGTAGAGGTCACATGACAGAGCGAGATGGACTCAAGCAGAAATTTTGGGAAGAATGTGAGTCTCCATTTGTTCCCACCTAGTAGTTCTGGAAAATCAAATATTCAGTGTCATTTCCAGTTCACAGCGAAGAGGCTTTATTTTTCTCCAGTTATTTTAAAGTCATGCTAGAAGCATGTAAGTTTCCAGGCATTTACAGCACCCAAAGGATAAGTGTTGAAGAAGCCTAGGAGTGTCAGAGAGGACACCCCAAAATGATGAGGGAATCTTAGGAAAATGCCAACTCCACACAAAGCCATAGTCCTGTCTTTAGCCACTCTCTGTTTCACTGTGCTGAAATCTTACAGCTCCTAAGATGACAGATTTTACCAAGGAGAGCTGTTGCAGTCAGCTTTCTAGTTGCTGTGCAGAAAGAACCCAAGCAAAAGTGGCTTGTGGAGGAATGGACTTATTTGGTTTATGGACTCAAGGGGAGACTCCATTCTGGCAGGGAAAATGATGGCATGAGCAGACAGGTGGACATCACCTCCACCACAGCACTGCCAACAGTGGCAGGAAGGTGTGCCAAACACTGGCAAGGGGAAGCTGGCTTATAACCCCATAAGCCCGCCCACAACAACACAGCTCCAGCAGGGTTGTAAAACCCAAACTGCCATCAGTTGAGGATTGATTACTGAGAACACATTCATTTGTTTGTGGGGGACACCTGGATCAAACCATGACAGATGTGTTCATTATTTTTATTGACATTGCCACTATTATGGCTGAAGATTTTTCTGCTTCTTCCATGGATAACTATAACTTCCTATAATTTTTTAAGATAAGTATACTTTTTTCCAAAATTTTCTCTCACTAACATTTTGCTTATATACCCAGGGGTGATTTCTCTGTGGCCATACTGCCCCTCCTCTTTATAAAGCATCATTTAGTTTATGGGATTTATTTACTCAAACATAGCTGATAGAATGAAGTCCAGCAATCTTGTGAGCTCGTGAAAGGGCTTCTATAATCCAGACCCAGCCTATCTTTTTGGTGTGAAATTTCACCATATTACCTATGATACCTAGATCCCACCATTTTCAAGAGTCTTCATTTTATGAAAAGGTTTGAGCACGTTTAAACATCCTCTGTGAATCTGTTCTATCGGAGTTACACATGGCCACCCCCACTGCTTCTGTTTGTGCTCCTGTGGCACCTTGTTTATATATTGTGACCACTCTCTCTCTGTATCTCTCTCTGTATCTCTCTCCCTGCCCTCCCTCCCTATTTCTTTCCCTCCCTTCCTCCCACCTATATTTGGAAATCATAATACAATAGGAAATAAATTTTCCAAAAATTATATTGGAACATCATTCGAGTTAGAGTGATATTGTCTCAGATATCTTCCCTCACCAAGTCTTTCTATAATCAGTACTATAAACACTCATGGCTTCTTGAATGAAAATGTTCTCTGGCCACTGGAATATGCTCAGCCCAAGATAGAAGTGAAATGTGGAGATTAAGATCTATGGTGTAACCCAAGCAGGCTGGATGGTGCATAAATGTTCTAGGATATTTGCTTTTCCACAGAGCAGCTGTCAGACATGATCCACTCAGTTCCTCAATGGGTCTCAGAGAAAACAAGCTTGTTGATAACTGACTCACAACTCTTTCCTGTTGGGATTCCTGTGATTCCTGACTTATCCCAACTCTTCTGAGTTCACTTTGCAAATAAATTCCTTGAACCCAAGTCTTTGTTTCAAAGTCAACTTTTAAGGGAACCCATACTTAAGCAATTTGCGATAAACATGATAATATTCTTCCATTTGCTATAACATGGATGGAACTGTAGGGTAACTGAAACAAGTCAGAAACAGACAATAAATATCACATGCTGAAAAGGTTGATCTCCTATAAACAGAGAGTAGCAACAGAGGTTATGAATACTGAAGGGCAGAGGGACAAAGAGTGAGTATTAAGAGGTACCAAAATACAGTTGGATGGGAGGAATTAGTGCTAGTCTTCTATAGCATGGCAGATAACTCTATTTCTACAAAATAGCTTCAAAAGAAGACTGAAATTTCTCAGCACATAGAGATGATAAATGAAGGATGAGATGATAATGCTAACTATCTTGCTTTCACCATAATACATTGTACAAATTATCAAAGTATCATATTATCATACTGTACACAACCAAGATGTGCAGGTACTGTTTGAATGTATAATTCACAAGAATTGGAGATAAAAAATGAAGCTGGTCCTGATGGAATAGATCTGTAATCCAGGAACATCAGAGACTGAGACAGTGGGTTGCAAATTCAAACCTTCCTAGAGGACCGAAGGTACTCACACCTGTCTCTGCATTCTCCTGGGTCACTATACATACAGTGTGCACTGTTATCTACAGCTCCTCTAGGCCATGCAAGAAAGGATAAAATGTGGTTTCCTCTCTGGTGTAAGTTATGATCCAATAAGAATGATAAAGTAGAACATGAAAAACTACGAATCCTGCTGTTTGGGCTATAAAACCCAGGATTCTGTGTGGTGCCAGCATGGGGATATGAGTGGAGAGAAGACAAGCTGCACAAGGAGAGGCAGCTGAGTGTAGTGTGTTATAGTAGTGTAGATCTTAGAGGACGTTACTTCTGGTATCAATCCATCAACATCAAGTGATGTCTGAATAGGTCAAGCCATTCCAAGATGCTAGAGGGCTGGAGTGATTTTTGAGAATGTTGAAATCCTGAGAGGTTGTGCTAACGGATAGAAGAGCCCGACTGCACTGCTTGGTAGCCAAAATTAACCCTTTGGTTGCCTGTAAAGGGTGTGAATGCCAAACAGTTATCCAAATGCCATAGTCATTACCTGAAACCACATGCTACCAATTAGCTCTAAGAGTATCTGCATTCTATTTGCCTTATTGAGTAAGCTATATGGATGTATGCATCCATCCATCCATACCAACACATGCACACATTGAAAAATGAATGTATGTCATTAGCAAATCTATCACATTGATCACATTTTGATAGGATATACTTCATATTACTACAAAATAGTATAGAACAATTTGCTCAATTTAAGGATAAATCTTGTTTCATTTTCATAATTACAGAACGAAATCTAATGATATCTGTGTATAAAATTCATTTTGAAACAAGATAATGGGCAATATTTATCATACAGAATGCTGAGCTGATCAGGCTATGTGACACAGGTAACCTTCAACCAAGGAGTAAGAAACACATATAAAGCTGGTAGATAATTTACTGAGATAGGTCAAAAATTTAAAGGGGGCTTGAGAGTAATAATGACATTTATTCAAATACTGGCACTCTGGTCGGTGGCTACTACTGTGTTGAGAGAGTAGAATGGCTTTTGTTAACCTGAGAGGAAGGACTGTCACTGTCCTCCAGTGGTTCCTTTGTAACAACTGCTGGCTTGTGTGACACTAACTCAGGTTTTTTTAGCAGGTCCAAGTGTGCACTGCCCCCAAATCTAGTATCACACAGTGTGCCATGATACACAATGCTATGTCTGATTCTTCCAATGGGTTTCAAACTTTTAGATCCCAGCAAAAGCTATTTAGCACAGGTCTAAACTATATTCTTTTTCTTCTGCCAGCTGCAAAAAAAAGGCAAGTCAAGAACAACTCATCCTCCATTTTTCCCACTTTTCCTACCAAGTCAGAGGTTCATGTGGAAGACAGCATTAGCCTGTCTTTTCCCTTTGCAATTCCTCCCTTCGCTGGGTGAGTTCTTTCTGGGCCCACTAAGTGATCTTCAGTTGGATGTCTTAGTTCAGATAAAGGCCATGTAATGGATGCCACAGCTTTCTAAAATCCCATCTCCATGACATTCATAGATTATAATACATTCTCCCTATGATTTATTCTATTAGTTACTGGGGGCATACCCATACTAGCAAAGGATATGGCTTCACTCTGTCCATGTCCTGAGAACTTGAATGAGGCTGAATTCACAAATAATAAACCAATTTGTTTGGTGGAAAAAGTTTCAAGACACAAAGCATACAAACCATCATATGCCTACTGTTGAGTGCTCTTATTCAAATCTACAGAGAGAGAGAGAGAGAGAGAGAGAGAGAGAGAGAGAGAGAAGTTTAGGAAGAAAAGGAATGTGAGATAGTTTAAAGTTTTCCACATGCAGCATGGTGAGAAAATAGCCACAATTTTTCATGAGAAATTATTTACTCTGCACTGGGAAAAGAGAAAAGGTATTCTGAGGGCCAGACCCCACTCACTGAAGTCTCTACCTTGTGAGAATTCAAATTCTTTTAAAAGAGTTTGAAGAGAGAATGCAAAGTCTTCAACAGAAGAGGTTCCCTGCTCAGAAAACAACCTAGGAGGCTGCTGAAAAGTCTCAGCAGGTAAGAGAGCATGATGGCCACTTGGGCTAGAGATTGCGAATTTGACCCAGAGCCCACATAAGAAGCTGGACTTGGCCACATGCGTCTCTATGCCCAGCCTAGGGGCAGGGGGACAGAGCATAGAAAATTACTGGAGCTCACTGATGAAGAGCAGCTTTGGGTTGGGGGAGGGACCCCATGTCAAGGTGAATGATAAGAGAAGAAGGACACCTGGCTTCTCCACATGCATGTACATGGAACACAAGTATCTGTATACATACGTGCATACAGTACACCTCACATGTACCACAAAGAGAGAGAGAGAGAGAGAGAGAGAGAGAGAGAGAGAGAGAGAGAGAGAGAGAGAGAGAGAGAGAGAGAGAGAGCTACCTAGGAAAATACTTCCATATATCTAACCACCAAGGCACGCACATTACAACTGCGGTCCAAGTGATGCAGGTTTTGGGAGTTCAGGAAAAGTCACCCAAATTTACACATCCCAGATTCAAGAATAAATTATGGATTATTGAGTTTATGTATGGAGAAATAACAAATTGTGGAGTTTATTTATGAAAAGTTGAAGTTAAGGAAGAGGCTGGATCAGAGCCACAGGCACGTGGAAGATAGGGCCTAGGAGCTTATGTGGGGAGATTTAGAAGAAACACGCACTCCTGTGGAAGGCACAGCATCTGCCCTGAGCCTCCCCATGGAAGAAAGAGGAGAAAGTGGTGATGGTTTCAGAATAATGAGAGTGCCAAGGCAGCGAGAAATGGGTAGTAAAGGGAGTTATACCCATGGTTGCCCCAAGTTTAGAGGAATTACACAGTTAGCAGACCCATGGGAAATATCTAGAGTATAAAGGAAATACACACATAATAGACTCAGAGATCAAGGGGAGAAATCATGCAGGTAGTTAAAGTGAGAAGTTACCTAAATGCATAAAGCAGAGGTGAGCAGAAAATTACCTCGGCCAAGAACTAGGGCTCTGCTCTCCAGTCTCCCCCACCCAGCCAGACTTGGTAGGGGATGAAAATCAGAACTAAGTGTATTCAATCAGAGATCACAGGGTAGAGAGTGCACGGGGGGGAGGGGGGGCAGACAGCAGAAAATCCCTTATAGTTGATTGAAAATTATTCTATCCTCAGACTCTGGTATGTACTGGTGTGTAGATTCAAAGGATGGACTCTAAAGGCCAGCTCACCTACGTATGCAGCTGCTGTGGATGAAACTGGAACAGACACACAAGTTCTATTCCTAACAAGAGTTTTATTCTAGCCAAGGTGGAGTGGCATCTTCAGGTTCTCTCTTTGGGCTCTTGTCCCTAATTGAAAATTGAAACTGCCTAAAAGAAGCCAGCTTTCTGGAGTCTTCTTCACAAGAGGGCAGGTTACATTCCAAATTGGCAGCAAAACTTGCCAGCATCATTCACATGGTACTGGTTTTGGACACAAGACAGATGAGAGGTTGAGAGGGTTCAACGGGGTCTTTCTCCATGGTTTTAGAGAGTCACTGAGGTCTTGCTATTGTGGCAGGGTCAGACTACCTGAAAGGAGGCCCTGAGTTTCAATGACAACTCTAGGATGTTGGAATTGTTAGTACCATAAGATGTCTGATGAAAGTCCCTGGAATCATGGAGTGGAGGTGACTCAGAGAGAGAGTATGCGTGTAACATGTTACAAACATGGAGTGAGGTCCCCAGAGAGAGGCCATGTGTGCAACATGTAGCAGAGCTCCAGAACAAAAAAGTGAATTATAATTGCAAAAATGTTAAAATAATTATAAAAGTTGAACCACCAATCTGGGATATAGAGAGCTCTGTGTCATCTCAAGTTACCATTTGCCATTAGCTTATCAGAGTTCCTTGGGGAGGATTACACACCAGAAGGAAAATTGGGTTAGCCAATCTCTGAAATTCCTTCTGCACAAAGAATATTTTGTGACTGATTTTGAGACTCTAGGGCCTCATTTTGAAAACTGACCAGTAAAGTTTACTGTTGACATTTTCCCTCCCCCTGAAATCTGAAACTATTTAACTACTTTACTCTACATCTCAGATCATTTATTTAGTTAGCCTCCATAAAAAGGTCTAATTTTATTTTAAATGTTTAAAGTTATCCTAAAATGTCTGCCAAATCATTGTCCTTTCTACAATTTGATATTTGGAATCACAGAAGGAAGAATTTGGATTCCCGTCATAAAGAGTGTCAAGAGACAAGTCATTTGTAGGCTGCCTGTCAGTATGACCAAGCTGTTTATGGCGCTTCCAATGTTATGAGAGAGGTGAAGCAACACAGGAAGATCTGACGACTATCACACAATCTGTCTTCTCAAAGAAATCATCTCTAACCACATTCCAAAGTGTTATACTTTGTAGAGTTCCTGATAAACATGACTTTTTTATTTCTTTCAAAATATTGCATTATTGAAATTGAATATTAATTCCCTTTACTCAGTTTTATAGTCACTGACATTACCGAATTCTAAAACCTGGTTTATAGAGTATACCTTTTTCACAAACTCTGTCTAGCTAATTTAGATTTGCTAATTAACTTAACATTTTTAAGGAAATACGGAGACTGCAGTGTCATGCATACCATTTGTAATGAAATCTTATGGACCAAATGGCTCCTTAGAAGGTAATTTAGGGTGAAGTGAATTTTAAAGCATTTATTCAGGTATTAGGAATTCTTAGACTATGACTAACATCCTAACCATTATTCAATACCTTTAGTTCTCTCTGTGTTCCTTATGCTTCAGAACCAGAAGGAGCTTGTTGGTTCCTGTGGTAGCTTAGCAGGGAAGGGTTTCAGTATAAACTACTTTTTTATTAACAAGAAAACTGCAGTGCTATCAACTAGTGAAATATAGGGTAAAGTGCTGAATTTTAAAATGCAGTTGCATTTGAGCTGCGATGTTTCTCTGAAATGAAACAAATAAGAATGATTGTCATGAAGAAATGGTAGAGAGCAGATCCTGTTGTATCTATTGTAGAAAGCCCTCTAACAACACTGTAATTTATTAGCCTATATACATCATTCTTATGGCACCCACTTGGCTGTTTCCTAATTACATCACGATTGTGTCAGAAAGTATTAACATACACAAACTTCTAGTTGTAGATACGTCTATTCCTCTGAACCAGGCAAGCCAATGCATTAGTATATCCAACTAATGGTATTTTTGGAAATTAGAAGGTTGTTAGTAATGCAGATTGCTGTATATTATTTAAAATACTAAACTATTAGTAATTACAAATATATTTTTTTCAGTGTGGAGGATAGAACTCAGGGCCTTCTGCATGTAAAATAAGAAAAAGTGCTCTACCACACAGCCACATCCCCTTCTTGAAAATTCTATTTTTTAATTTAATAAACAAGAGTTTGAAAATATTTTACAGCTTGCATGTTAGGGTTGCGTCTTCTATAAACTATAACAGCAGTTCAGAAGGGGGTAAATGAAAGCATTGCCATATTTATATTGAGGAATTAAACAGCAAAACCTGGGCATGAGTGTCTACGTTAGATGGGAATTTGCTTTTATGTATACTTTCTTTACTACTTGCCAATTTTTGAATTTTTAAATCTCTCTGTTTCTCTTCCGTAGCTCTTCTCTTTTACATCTAGGTTTAGTTCAAGTGTAACCCAAACTAGAAAAGCTGTCTCTTCTTTACTCTGTATCCTAAGTCTGTATAATGTTGGAGTAGACCAACCAATACTTAGATCTTCTGAAGGGTCTCAAAGGCTGCTTCATGACAAGCATCCCCTTCAATTTTGTTCTCATCTTTTCCAGGGTAGTTCGTCTTTTCACACAAATGTCGCAGCCTGGCAACTTTTGAATAAACCATTCCATTTAAAATCTTCAGTCTGCCCTAAGTTTCCACTAATAACAGATTCCCAGTGGTTCTACAGTGCCCTTAACAGAAAGCTATTGCTATAGTTTGGATCTTGACTATTCCCCCAAAGCCTATGTTGAAGACTTGGTCTCTAGTCTAAGGCACTATTGGAAGGCTTCCAAGTGGAAGGAAGTCAGGGCATGGGGGGGGGGAAGCATGACCCACGAGGGGACACTAGGTTCCAGCCCTTCTACTTCCTTTCTCTTCTGTTCTCTCTCTACCAGGTGAGTAGCTTCCTCTGCCACATATTTCTCTCTGTGATGTTCTGTCTACAGCACTAAGTGCCATGATCCACTCAACCAAGAACTGAAAACACCAAAATTGTGAGTTAAAAATAGCTTTCTGTTTATTGAATTATCTAAGCTTTCTGATTCTTTTATTATTTATTTGTTGTAAATATGATTTTGTTTTAACAGTATTAGGAAGCTGGACTAACAGGCACTCAACAGGAAGCCTCTCGATCCAAATATCCCAGATTTTTGACTGAGTCCTAGAAACTGGATTCAGTTCATATCTTCTGTAAATACTAAATACTATGTATTACTTTTATGAGACAATTAACAAATTCATAGTTTGTAAGGAAGTTTAACTATGTGGACACTCAGCTTCAAATATTCTGAGTATTTTTATTGTTACAAAATTTCAAAAAGTAACAACAGACCATAATCTCTCTGCTATGACTACTATATCTTTTGCAAGAAAACTATCTATATGAGGTTTCTCAAAATAAAATCTCTTACAATATTCCTCATTCACTTTGATTTCTTCTAAAGTACTTTCATTCTGCACAAAGCTTCAGGTAAAAAAGTATTGACAGTAATTTGAATTGGATAATATTTAATATGCTTCTTATAGTGGCGGTATTTCACTGATGAATTTACATAGAGGATCATGCTGTAACCTTGTGTAGTACAATACCTGGTAATCAACTTTGAATCTTCTGTCTGGGGACACTGCCACCCAAGATATTTTATGTACTCTTCAGAGATAAACAGAGGCATCATAAATCTTCTGAATAGTGAAACCTCCAATTCTGCTTGTTCTCTCATTTGACAATTCTTGATAGCACACATGGAACAGATGATTTGTCAGCCAACATCGTGCAGAAAGTTTGAGGTGAAAGTTTGAGGGAGAGACGAGGAAGACATGGATCAATGTGACTGTGAAAGACAGACTATGAAAACATCTAGCAAAAATTGCTGAAATCTTAATAAAGAAATTACATCTATTAAATATGGTTTTGAAATTTGTTATTACCTTTTCAAAAAGAAATGTCATCTTAAAGACATTATTAAAATCTTAAGTACAAAGTCTAATTCTTAAACATCTAGATCCATTAATAGCTTAATTCATGTGATTTTTTTTAATCAGAAAAGGCTCCACATAGCCAAAATTTGATAATGTTCATGAAGATAGTTCTAGGAGTGAAAATTTTTGTTTACCTCCAGATATAAGAGCAAAGTCAGGTCATAGATTAAGGCAAGTTTTGTGCTGAAATATCTAGGCAAAGTATTAGACACCAAATTTTAAGTTTTTAATTATACATAAGATCTTTGTTTTCTGTCAAATCCATAAAAAATTAAATGGCTTTCTCAGCTGAATGTAATTTAAAGCTGTTAAAAGCATTCCT
>PVHP010045446.1:0-13687 GCA_004024765.1 Zapus hudsonius | reverse complement strand
CCCTTCGATTCTGTAAGACAACAGATGCTAAAGAAGTGAGCTGTTCTTGTAGTAAACGTAAGGCCTCCGTGGAGCCTTGTAGAGAGCTTTTCATAGGAGAGAAGGCTATGGCCTAGCCCCCCTGCAACCAGCCCGGTGGCAGCTATGGAAGCTGCTAAGCTTACCCCTACCATGACAGGCAAGTGAACAGCTCTTCGGGAGCAGTGGCCTCGTTGGGGGAGAAGGGTGGCCAGCTCTTCTTCAGTGTAAAGAATCAGGCTGGGCACCAAGGTAACTGGGACACAGGGACCTGTATGGGTTTATGGGGAGATGCATCTTACCCCTGCAGCGGTGCTTAATGAAGTACTGGGTGGCCACAGCTTCCCTTCCATCTGCCCACTTCTGGTCCCATGGGCCCTTCATGGTGAAGACTGAGAGATTCCTAAGACTCAAGCTGGGGTGACTGGGCACCATTTGGTCTGATGGGATTGTAGAAGTGGAACTGGCAGAGTGGCAATATTGAAAATAAGCACCCCCAGATTGTCCTGGTGTAGCACCGGGAGTCAACCTGGTCTCTAGCAAAGCAGAGGCAGGCTCTGATAGAATCAGCCTGGGGCAGTCATGGGCTGCTTCAGGGATAGAGAAAGTAATAGAGATCGGGTCTGCACAGCCAGTGAGAGGGCAGAAGGATGAATTTATCTTTACAGCCACAACATCAAATCGCCAAGCACAGGGAGGGGATGGACATTCAGGTGTAAAAGGGGTGAGGCTTAGTGTAAGGAGAAGGAGGCAAAGGGGCACAGATGTCTCTATAGGAGTCATTCTGGGATTGAGGAGAAGGAGGGGATTTCAAGTTTGAGGGGACCAGTAGAAGTACTTATCCCCTGCAGAGGTGGAGACAGCGTGTCTTGACTCATTTGAGTCATGAGACATGGATAGAAAGAGGATGTAGAGAAATCACAAGACAGGAGTGTGTTAGTTGTTTAGGGAGAGGTAGAAGGGAGGCTGGGTTAAGTGGGGGACAGGAGTCCAGTGTGATATCAGGGTTGTCAAGGAAAGTGACATGGAAGAGCTGAATCTTGGAGAGGGACAGAGTGGGCAGATAGGAGTTGGAGAGGAGATCCTTGAGTCTTTGTGGGGAAAGGACAGTAAGCTTTTGTCCAAAAGTGAGCTTTTGGGCCTCCTGGACCAGAATTGCAGCTGAAGCCAGCACGTAAGCAGGGTTGCCAACCCTGAATAGAGGTTTCCAGTTGTTTAGAGAGGTAAGCCACAGGTGCGAAAGTAGGGCCCTTCATCTGTCCCAAGACTCCCAGTGCCATTCCTCCTTTTTCAGTAGTGTAGATGAGGAAGGCCTGCTGGAGATTGGGGAGACTCAGCAGCTGCATCCAGGAGGGCATCACGCAGTCGGAAAAAGGCAGCGTCAGACACAGACTTATAATCCAAGGGTTCATGGGGGTCCCCCGTGGCTATGTCATAAAGGGGTTTGGGCTAGAAGTGCAAAACTGGGGATCCAAGTTCTCAGGAATCCCGTGAGGCCCAGGAAGGAAAGAATTTCTTCCTTAGTGGTTGGAGGTGAAAGCAGCAGAGGTGTTGTTTGCGATCAAGTGTTAAATGATGAGAGGTAGGTGTGAGAATTGAACCCAAGTATTTGACTTGAGAGAGAGAGAGAGAGAGGAAAGAGAGCTGGGCCTTAGTTGGGAAAACTCGGTATCCCTTGGATCCAAGGAAGTTGAGGAATATGTTAGTGTGTTGTTTTGAAAGAGTGAGAGAGGGAGAACAGAGTAGAATGTCATCCACGTATTGAAGGATGGTTGGGGGGGGGAGATCAAGGGTTAGGAGGCCAGCAGAGAGGGCTTGTCCAAAAAAAATGGGGGCTGTGACAGGAGAGGAGGTGTCCCAGACAGATGGGTGTACCTCGGAGGCAGGGAGGGGGAGAGCAGGGTCCTTAATGAGAGAAGGAGCAGGTGTGACAATGAAGACACAGGAGTGGGGAGCTAGGGAAAGGGAGAGCTCGAGTTTCTGTATAAGATCCCCACCTAAAAGAGGTGCTGGGCAAGAAGGCATGACAAGGAAAGAATTGGACAGTACGGTGTTCCAGATAAGACAGGACAGAGGGGCAGTAACACGTGGGGAGTGGGGGTGGCCATCTATACCCATCATGGAGATCTGTGAGAGAAATGTCTGACCAGGATGGCAGGATGGACCAACTGGCCCCCGTGTAAAAGAGACAGGCCTACCTGCCACCTGAGCAATTACCCTGGGCTCCTACATCTTGATCTGGAGAGTTCCGTTGGGGGCTGAGGTCCCAGGGCACCATCAGTCTTCGGCCGCCAGGCCCAGAAGTGGCTCCTGTGGAGGGTGGGGGGAAGGGGCTGGCCTACCTCAATGATGCAAAGAAGGACAGTCGACCTTCCAATGTCCAGTGAGTCCACAGCGAGGGCAGGGTACTGGCAGTGGGCGGGGATTAGGGCAGGCCTTTGCCCAGTGGCCAGCGGTGCCACACCTGAAGCAGGGTCCTGGAGGTGTCCGTTGAGGCCCCGAAGTCTTCTTCGAAGGAGCCCTCAGGGCTGCAGCCAGGAGCTGGTATTTTTGCCTGTCCCTGGTGGCCTTGTTAGACCATTTCTGATCCTCTCAGTTAGTAAAGACTCTAAATGCCAAATCAAGCAGATCTCCCTGGGGGGTCTGAGGGCCTTTATCTAGATGTTGAAGCTTTTTGCGAATATCAGGGGCACAATGGGACATAAAGTGGGTATTAAGGATTAAAGTACCTTCAGGAGATGTGGAGTCTAGATGGGTATACTGAGTCAGTGCCTCAGTGAGCCTTCCCATAAACTTGGCGGGATTTAGGACCTTCCCTAGGGGCTGTCGCAGCTCCCAGCAGGTGAGTGTTATCAGTTAGATGTATCTCATCCGCATGGGCTTGGGCAACTACCCAGGCCCGCTCAGGGGTGAGAGAGGTGGAGAGGATGACAAAGAGATCATGTCAAGTCAGGTCATAAGCTTGAGTCAGGTAGTGAAATTCCTTGATATAGCGAACTGAGTCCATAGAAAAAGACCCCAGGCGTTTCTCGAGTTGGGATAGATCCGACATAGAGAAAGGAACAAAATTAAATGTATTTGGAGAGAGAGAGAGAAGCAAGGGAAGGAGGGGGAAAAAGAGAGACACTATAGGTGTGTCAGTGTCTCTTGTCACAATGAACTTGAGATACGTGCCACTTTGTCCATAGGCTTTGCAAGCAAGTGTTTTAACTACTTAAGCCATTTTACATGTGGGTACTGGGGTATCGATCTGGAGTCAGGATTTGCAGGCAAGAGCCTTAACCTCTTACCCATCTCTCCAGCCCCTGAACATATAATTATTTTCCTTAAGGACTTGTGAATATAGTACAAGAAAGTGATTTAAATAGCTGGCTATAGCAGATCACCATAGAAGCAGTTAATTATGGGAGCAGAAGAGAAGCATCAGGAAGTTATTTAAGATGTTAGGTGGTCACAGTTGGCTCAAATATTAGAGCAGCAAAACAGATTAAAACATTATAGTTCTTTTTTTTTTTTTTTTGGTAGGGTCTCACTCCAGCCCAGGCTGACCTGGAATTCACTATGTAGTCTCAGGGTGGCCTTGAACTCATGGTGATCCTCCTACCTCTGCCTCCCGAGTGCTGGGATTAAAGGCGTGCTCCACCACGCCCAGCTAAAACATTATAGTTCTTATACAATATAGGACCTATACTTAAGGATGTCATTTAGCAAAAGACATTTTGTAAACCATTATAGAAGCATAAAATCAGGTTAAAGTCAGCAATATATGATAAAGATATATAGTTTGGATGAGCACCTTAAAAAGTCAGTTTGTATAACTCTTAAAACATGAACAAAACAGCGTATTAATTAACAGAGCGAGTAACTGAGCATCAAGGGTCAGACATTGTATTATTGGAGAACATAGCAGAAGCTTCTTTAATCGAGAAATTTAAAATAAAGTATTTTTTAGCATAAATAACTGTTATCAATATATTTGACATATCTGGGGACAATTTTGTCAGGAAGAGAAGTAGATGGGAAGGAGGCCTGCCTGACAGAGGCGGCTTGAAATGAGACGAGGCAGACAGGGTGTTTGAGTGCAGGGGACGAGGGAGAGACTAGAGCGGTGTGGAAATAAGAGGTGAAAGAATGGGAGAGGAGAGAGCGGCAGGACAAGAAGGCATTATGAGAAAGGGGTGGAAAGTGGGGTGTCCCAGATAATCTAGGACAGGGGAGCTGGGAGATTGGGGTCAGCTGTGTACCCCTATCACTGAGCAAAGCAGGATGGGGGCAAGGGATGGCTGGCCTGTTGCGGCCTGGGTGCTGCCCCGGGCATGGTATTGGAACCATTACTCTATGGCCAATAGTTTAGAGAGAGAGAGAGAGACTCCCTCAAAGGGCAGGGGGAGGGCGTCCTACCTCATAGCTGGTTGCTGCTGCTGTTGTCGTTGATCTGTAGTATTCAAGCTTTAAATAAAGAGTCCAGTAGATCTCCCTGGAGCTCTGCAGGCCCTCACAGAGAAGGGGGGTATGGAGGTTTAGGATCCCCCAGTGTGAGCAGCAGTGTTGGGGGGAGAGAGACAGAGAGAGAAAAAGAGAGAGGTGAGCTCTCCAGTGGAAAGCTGGAACTGGGAGCCTTGGCCAGGAGTGAGTGAAGAGGGAAGTGAAGGGAGAGATGAGCGGGAGAGCAGAAGACTGAAGAGAGAAGAGAAAGGTACCTCAGATCATCTGGGAGTGCCTGGCTGGAGTTGAGCAAACCCGTGACAATTTAAAGTGAAGAGCGACATTTTTAGGGCAAATGGACCCATAGTTTACTGAGGCCCAGTCGTCACCCTGAAGGTGCAAGCCATAGGTCTTTGAGAAGGCAGGTAGAGGTGGAGGAGACAGATTTGGAAGTTTCCCATGATGGGAAGGAGAGATGAGCAGAGAGAGAGAGAGAGAGAGAGAGAGAGAGAGAGAGAGAGAGAGAGAGAGAGAGAGAGAAGAGAAGAGAAGAGAAGAGAAGAGAAGAGAAGAGAAGAGAAGAGAAGAGAAGAGAAGAGAAGAGAAGAGAAGAGAAGAGAAGAGAAGAGAAGAGAAGAGAAGAGAAGAGAAGAGAAGAGAAGAGAAGAGAAGAGAAGCAAGGTGTCCCAAGACCGATGGATCAAGCCAAAAGGTGCCCCTTTAGGCCCAGTCACAATCGGAGAGAGAAAGACCCAGAGGTGATGAGAGTGCATCTTTCTCGAAACCTGGGGTCAGCCCAAAGGGCGACAGGGCAAAGCCTGGCATGCTGGCACGGCTTAGAGACAGAGGCAGGAGCCGAGATCAGCCTAGCCCGTGAGAGAGAGGGACACTTCCCAAGAGCGAGAAGGGGAGGCATCTAGATGCCTGAGAGGGAGAGAGAGACAGTGAGACAGAGCGAGAGGAGCAATGAAGAGCTGAGGAACCAAGCCGAAACATGGTGGGTGGTGGAGCCAGCAAGCAGACAGATGATCCGAGGCGAGGCTTTCAGAGGATCTGTAAGGTTCGAAGATTCCCCGAAGACAGACCACCAGAGACTCGAGTCAGAGCAAATGCACAGGTCGCTTTATTTAGGCAGGTTCGAACCTGGACCTCAGCCATACAGCTAAGTAGTAGCTAGCTGGGAACTGCGGTACTCAGCATTCTAGTCAAACTTTTTAAAGGCTGAAGCAAACATTTTCTTAGGATAAACACAAGTATATTTTTGGGTCTGGGGGTGAGGGTCAGAGGTTATTGCCTGTGCAAGCATGTGTACAGAAGCAGATAGCGATGGTTAGACATCTGTTTGGCCAGAAGTCCAGTGTTTGATCATTTTTATCTTTCTACATTCCTATGGTGTAAGCCTCATTATAGAAAGCAGAAGTATATTTCTGACTCCCAATTAACTCTTATCGCCAGCCCCAGCTGCACGTTTAGTATTTTCCCAGGGTCCTATAGCACAGCTTCCCAGGCTAAGGTTAGCACATTGAAATAAGTATTTAGCCGTTTTATTTCACAAAAGTCTCTACTTTTCTATTTTAAACATATTTTAAATTCCGCAAATATATTTTATATTTCACAGGTCAACGGCAGCTCGGTGGTAATGTGGTCCAGGAAGGGGGTCCGGTTACCCAAAGGGGCAATCCGGGGTGACCCCTTCCTGGGTTTCGGCAGCAGATGTTAGAAATGACCACTATGAGAGACCGCTCTGAAAGGAAAGGGTTTTTTTGTTTGTTTGTTTTTTGAGATAGGGTCTCACTCTAGCCCAGGCTGACCTGGAATTCACTATGTAGTCTCAGGGTGGCCTTGAACTCACAGTGATCCTCTTACCTCTGCCTCCCGAGTGCTGGGATTAAAGGCGTGCACCACACGCCCGGCTATAAAAATATTTTTTTCCAGGCATAGTGGCACACACCTTTTTAAAAAAAATATTTTATTTATTTTCAAGCAGAGAAATAGAGAGAGAGAGAGAGAGAAAGAGAAAGAGAGAGAGAGAGAGGGAGTGTGTCCCATGGTGGCAAACAAGCCCAAGGTGCCCCTCAGGCTGTATCAGGCCGGAGAGAGACCCATAGGTGCCAGGAGTGCGTCTGTCCCAACACCTGGGGTGAGCCCAGTGGGCGTGGGGTGCAGCCTGGTGTACCAGCATGACTTCAGACTAGAGGCAGAAGCCGAGATCAGGGTAACCCAAGAGAGAGAAGGACACTCTCCGAGAGCGAGGAGAAGGGGAGGCAGAAGAGAGAGAGACAGAGAGAGAGAGAGAGAGAGATGAGCAATGAAGGAGAGCTGAGGAACAAAGCCAAAATGTGGTGGGTGGGGGAGCCGGCAGGCAGACAGATGATCTGAGGCTTTCAGAGGGTCCACAGCAGCTTGGTGGTCGTGTGGTCTGGGAAGAGGGTCTGGTCACCCAAAGGGACAATCGGGGGTGACCCCTTATCCGAGTGTCGGAACCAGATGTTAGAATGGAAATGACCATCATGAGAGACCACTCTGAAAGGAAAGGTTTTTTTTTTTTTTTAAATATTTTATTTATTCATTTTCAAGCAGAGAGAGAGAGAGAGAGAGAGAGAGAGAGAGAGAGAGAGAGAGAGAGAATACCATGACCACCACCTTGTGGGTCTGGTTTATGTGGGTTCTGGGGAATTGAACCCAGGGCCTTAGGCACTGGAGGCAAGTGCCTTAACCGCTGAGCCATCTCTCCAGCCCAGGAAAGGTTTTAATAGGAGGAAAATCGAGCTGCCAGGCTATTTTCACCAAGGGTGGCGAAAAAGCGCACGAGGCAGGTTCAGATCAGGGCTTTTAAGGGGAAAATGTTCAGGTTGGGGCCCAGGTGGTCACATGAGGTTGGGTGGAGGGCTCAGGTGGTCACATGCTCTCAGGATCAGGAAGGATCAGAAAGGACAGTCCCGGGCTGGAGAGATGGCTCAGCGGATAAGGCACTTGCCTCCAGTGCCTAAGGCCCCGGGTTCAATTCCCCAGGACCCACATGAGCCAGACCCACAAGGTGGTGGCCCTGGTGCTCAATCTCATTCTCTCTCTCTCTATCTCTCTGCTTGAAAAATGAATAAATAAAATATTAAAAAAAAAAAAGAAAGGACAGTCCCTTGGGCCAGACTGAGATAAAGCAGGTGGGGCTCTTGTTTAGGAGGGAGTCCTTATCTGTAACTCTTGACACTTCTCTTGAGGCTGGTTGGGGAAGAGGCTCAAGGTGAAGCCTGAATTCCGACCTAACACCAGCCACTTGCAAAGCCAGACAATCACTCCCGACTTCTCTGATCACTGGTCACTCTGGGCTGGACATCTGATACCTCTCAAGCTACTCAGGCCATCATTGATCACCTTGATGTTAAAGAGTCAGTCCACCCACCCCAGGCCAGTTTCAAAAAGATTTCTGCTAGATAAAAGGGCAACTTCCTGTCTGGTGAGCAATTCAGCTCTACCAAAGATGAGCCATTTTAGGGTCTGGGACTCTCCCCGGAAAGGCCTCAGGCCACAGCAACCAGAAACTTCCTTGATTGCTCAGAACATGTGAACCCCACCCAACTATGCCTGGAGGCAGAAGGGAACAGTCTGTAGACATAGTCTAACCTTTTTTTGTTTGGTTGGTTGCTGTATTTTTTTTTTTTTGAGGTAGGGTCTCACTCTATCCCAGACTGACTTGGAACTCACTCTGCAGTCCCAGACTGGCTTCGAACTCACAGCAATCCTCCCACCTCTGCCTCCCAAGTGCTGGGGTTAAAGGAGTACCCCCAGCTATGTAGGTGTAGTCTAAACACCTATCCCTTCTTCAGAGGGGGGGACTGTGACAGGTTAGGGGGATTGCGACTCAAAGATAACCAGGAGTGTCCTTGAACTTGTATTTTTCAGGCAGGCTCCACTCATCTCATGCCCGACCCCTCCCCTTGAGTGAGAGGTGTCTCTAACTAGAGTTCAAACCTAATCCTGAAACTGATTGGCCAAGGATAGACCAACCAGCTGTCTCTCTGCTCACCTGGGCCAGGGAATATAGTCACTGGGACAAAAATTCCTCTCTTTCTCCACATGGCTTGCTAATAGAGAGACATCTGAATCTCCAGGCTCCTGGCCTCGGTCAGGCCCCCCCATCACCACAGCCAGAGTGGACTGTGGGGGATGGGGAGGCTCTGGGTTCTTTCACACATGAGCCTTTTTCCTCACGATGGGAGCCCTTTTATATCTTTCCTTTTTTTGGGGGGGGGGCTCGAGGTAGGGTCTCCCTCTAGCCCAGGCTGACCTGGAATTCACTATGTAGTCTCAGGGTGGCCTTGAACTCACGGCGATCCTCCTAACTCTGCTTCTCCAGTGCTGGGATTAAAGGCGTGCGCCACCACACCAGGCCCAATTTTAAGTCTTTAATATTATAGAACAAGAATCTGGGTACTCTAAGTTTTGAGATGCATTGGAATTATCTGGGAACTCCAACTTTCTGGAACCCCAGCTCTCCTACTATAGCTAGCTTCTATAGGCAGGCTCAGATAGAGACAGGCCCAGAGAACCTGGAGATGCCAACCCACATGCCATCTCATCCTGGCAGAACTGGAACTCGGGTCTGACGAGACTGATCTACAGTGCCCTCTGCTGTCCACAGGCTAGCACACTACGACCCCAGCTGGCTGACTCAGGTGGGACTCTGGGGTCCACCGTCCAAATTTACCAACCAATCAGATTTCCCTTTACATACCTGGAGCTGACACTATAAAGCTAGCAACCCCTCATGCACCACCCCCTCTCTCTTTTCTCTTCCCTCTGGGGACCCTCCTGTGATCAGCTCTTACCGGGAGCTTCAACCTATCCTCACCCCAGCATCCTGGCTGGATGAGAAGGGGAAAGCATAACCCTGTCTCTTAATCCAAACCTCTCCACTTGGCTCTATTTTATAGTTGGGGTAATTTTTCCCTTAATCACAGATACAACCTTTCTGTGGTCTCTGAACCCACCACGTGGGTACTGTCACTAACCTCTTAGCTTCCTTCCAGGGGAGATCACGTGAAGAAGGCCCTGTGTATCTCTGTGGCTCCACTCTAACCTCTCTTTAAAAGCCTCAGTTTCTCTTAAATGATGAATTACTTGTGGCTTCACTCTAGTTTTTCCCTAAACTTCAATCTTTCTTTTTTTAAATATTTTATTTATTCATTTTCAAGCAGAGAGAGAGAGAGAGAGAGAGAGAGAGAGAGAGAGAGAGAGAGAGAGAGAGAGAGAGAGAACCAGGGCCACCACCTTGTGGGTCTGGCCTGTGTGGGTCCTGGGGAATTGAACCCAGGCCATAGGCACTGGAGGCAAGTGCCTCAACCGCCAAGCCATCTCTCCAGCCCCCTTCAATCTTTCTTAAAGATGTTCTCCACATGTAACCATGTTCCGGCCTTCCTTCCCAGATCCCAATTCCCCTTACACAGGCTCCACAACTTGTGGTTTCTCCCCAAATAAACTCAATAATTCATATTTTGTCCTTCTTGACTCCGTCTTTATAATTCTTCATTAAAGACTAAGACAGAACCCGAACTTGAGGTTCATGAATCTTGGGGACCCCCTGAACCCCCAAACCCCTCATCAGTATGACTTAACTCTGAATTATATCCTAGGGGGTGCAAAAATTTGTGATCCAAGGTAGACCTTACCCTAAGGAGTTCACCCTAAGGAGTGTCCAAGAAACAGACATGTTACTGGATAATTGATTATTTGTTGTAGCTCTGTTCTAAAACACAAATAATAAATTAGCAAATATCGAGCTGCCGTTGTCAGGGGAAATACAAGGTTAGGCTCCTGCAGTCTTCTGATGACAACATCTTTGTCAACTGATCAATACTTAGCTTTGGGCTGGAGAGATACCTCAGCAGTTAAAGGCACTAGTTTGCCAAGCCTGCCTGCCCAGGTTCGATTCCTCAGCACCCACATGAAGACAGATGCAAAGTGGCACATGAGTCTGGAGTTCATTTGCAGTGGTAGCCCTGGCACACCCCTTCCCGCACATATGCACATACTCAAATAAATAAATAAAAATTTAAAACATAACCTTGTTTTATGTGTGCTTTTATTTGAATAGATTTTAGATAGCAGATAATAGATATTGAATGTATCCATCAACATTGAACCTCATGGCTAATAGCATCCTAATAATTCATGTCAGAATGAAGCATACCTAACACATATATTTTTCTCTGTGAAGTAACATCCCCACTTTCTTGTGCTTAGAAGTGGACAGTACTTTAGCACTATACTGAAATCATCACACACACATATATATATATAGTGAAATCGCCAAGAAAAACAGGAAGCAGCAAAACACAGCATGGTATTAAAGAGAGCACAAAAAGAGCATTCATTATTCATTAACATGATGGGCAAGAATAAAGGTGTAGGGCTGGAGAGATGGCTCAGCGGTTAAGGCACTTGCCTCCAGTGCCTAAGGCCCCAGGTTCAACTCCCCAGTACCCACTTAAGCCAGACCCACAAAGTGGTGGCCCTGGTGTTTTCTCTCTCTCTCTCTCTCTCTCTCTCTCTCTCTCTCTCTCTCTCTCTCTCTCTCTGCTTGAAAATGAATAAATAAAATATTTTTTAAAAAGAATAAAGGAGTAGCTTTGTTCAATTTTAGCTTGTTACTGGGTAGATCTGGTCACACTACTAGGGGCTGGGGAGATAGCTGAGTCAGTAAAGTTGTTGTCTCCTAAACATGAGGACCTGAACTCAGTCTCTAGAACCTGCATAAAAAAAACACCTGGAGTCGGGTGTGGTGGCACACACCTTTAATCCCAGCAACTTGGGAGGCTGAGGTAGGAGGATCACCATGAGTTCAAGGCCACCCTGAGACTACAGAGTGAATTCCAGGTCAGCCTGGACTAAAGCGAGACCCTACCTCGAAAAACAAAAAACAAACAAACAAAAAAAACCCCACCTGGTATAGTGGTGAACTCTTGTAATCCCATCACTGGGGAGCCTACCTGGTGAATTCTAGGCCACTGAGAGACCCTGTTTCAAAAAACTGGTATTTGGGCCTGAAAGATGGCTAATTGGTTAAAAACACTTTCTTGCAAAGCCTGATAGCCTGGGTTACATTCCCCAGTACACATGTAAAGTCAGATGCACAAAGTGGTGCATGTGTCTGGAGTTCCTTTGCAGAGGCAGGAGGCCCTGGCACACACATTTCTATCAAATAAATAAATAAAATAATTTTTTTAAAAAACTGGCACCTGAGAAACAACACTCAATGTTGTCCTCTGGCCTACACACACACACACACACACACACACACACACACACACACACACAATACTAGGGACATGAGAGGTAGTGGGAAACAAATAATTTAATTCAAAGGAGAAAACTGAAAGAACAGAGCTCTATCTTGGGGAACAAGAGGCTTTTCTAGGAAGGGGAAGGAGGAGCAGGACTCAAAGGTTGTGTTGAGTGAGGTCTTTGCCATCCAGGGTGTGTCTGCCTAGAATATTTTTTGCCTGTCATAGTCAGCTCATGAGCAGCTGGGACGAATCTCCAAACCAGGCATAGTTATGAGAGGAAAGGATTTATTGAAGCTACAGATCCAGGGGAAGTTCCATAATGGCAAGAGGTTGGTCTTTCACAGGTCCAAGCACAGAGAGAAACCCATTACCAACACCACACACACAGAACAGCAAACAGGCAGAGAGCAAAGGGAAAGAAATTCTTTCCCCTTTATATAGCCTTAAGGTGGGATTTTACAACCCTATCCCAGACTTGTTGGCTTCTTGAGTCTCAGGAATTTCCTTCTTGCATTGCCCTTCCAGGAAGAGATGTTCATTTCTAGCTTCCCTGAACTTCTTTGCATCCTGTCCCCTACTTAGAGGGCTGCCTTCCTATGAACAACGTCAGAGACCCACCCAAGATCACTAAAAAAGGTCAAGTTGACAACAAAACTTAACCATCACATTGTCCTTGGCCTCTTGGAGATAGTCCCTAGAGCTCTTTAGAGGAGTATCCTATTATCTAGGGCCATGCCATCCTGAGTGTGTCCAGTTTCATCTGATCTCAACTGCTCAGCAGGGTTGGGCCTGGCTAGCACTTGGATGGGAGACAAACACTGCTTTTCTATATGTTAAATCTCACTGCACTTTACATGCTTTGTCTCAACTGATGTACAGAAGTAAAAAATAAGGGACGACGTTACACATTCTTATGTTACAGGAAGGCCTGAGTTCTGGATTTCTGTATAAAGATTATAAAACATATAAATATGTTATATAAAAAGATTACTCAACATCTTAACACTTAGGTGTAGCCTCTCTTTAGAATTTAGAATGCTAAGAAGGAGAGACGACACCTTGCAAAAGACGCCTCACAAGAATAACCAATGTTACAACTGGAATGTGCACATCAGACAATCCAACAATTTTGCTACTGAAAAATTTTTAAAAATATTTTTATTTAGCCGAGCGTGGTGGCTCATGTCTTTAATCCCAGCACTCGGGAGGCAGAGGTAGGAGGATCACCATGAATTCAAGGCCACCCTGAGACTACATAGTGAATTCCAGGTCAGCCTGGGCTAAAGCAAGACCCTACCTCGAAAAACCAAAAAAAAAAAAAAAATTTTTTTTAAATTTATTTTCAAGCAAAGAAAGACTGGGCATGCTAGGGCCTCGAGCCACTGCAAATGAACTCCAGATGCATACACTACTTTGTGTATCTGACTTTTTGTGGTTACTGGGGAATCGAACCCAGGTTGTTGGGCTTTACAGGCAAGTGTCTTAACTGCTGAGCCATCTCTCCAACCCCTAATTTTGCTACTCTGTACATGTTCATGAGTGACTACACATATTGACTTAGTGATTGCCAATCATTTTAGCAAATAAGCAAATTGACAAATATGGGTGATGATTGCTGTTTTGTACTGGATGAGAGCTATGGCTTGTGTATGAAACCACAGACTTGGTGTGGAATGTCAGGCTGGTGATGCTATCAGGGACTCGGTAGAAGCTTCAGGAGACAGGTGGGCCTTCTTCCTAGAAGAAGTAGGTGTCTTGAAGGTCATAGCTGGTCCTTTCTTCTATTCCCTGTCCACCACCAGGTAAGTGGTAGTCTCTCACACCTGTTCTCACAGTGGCCATGTTCCGTCTCACCACAGGCCCAGAATAGACAGAGCCATAAGATCATGGTCTAAAACCATGAGCCAGAATAACTCCTTTCTTCCTGAAATTGTTTATGCCAGGTATTTTGTCATAGCGAT
>PVHP010045445.1:0-13699 GCA_004024765.1 Zapus hudsonius | reverse complement strand
TTTTTTTTTTTTTGCCAATTGTGGATACTCAGCTACTGGGAAATTGACAGACCCCCATACCAGCTTATAAAAGAGACACAAGGTTCAGGAAGCAACTCACTTATCAGTGACTCAGAATATAAATTGGTCTTCCAGGAACTGAAGCAAGCTTTGTTGGAATTACCGGCTTTAAACATGCCCCCAGGAAAAGAATATAACCTATATGTAGCGCATGGAAAGAAATTACTCTGGGAGCATTAAGACAGTCTAAAGGTTGGTTCAACAATCAGTGGGTTATTGAAGAAAAGACTTGATTTAGTGGTCAAAGGACCAGCCTGCCTGCCTCAGGGCAATGGCGGTCATGGCACTTTCAATTCCTGAAGCCATCAAACTCACTTTGGAAAATGTCTTAGCTGTCTAAATTTCCCATGATGTATCAGAATTACTAAACTCCAAGAGAGCGTTTGGCCTTTTAAGATATCGGGCAGTACCTACCATTTGCCTGCACTTGCAACTGTAGACACTAGCTTGAGAGCCCAGGTTCCTAGACTAGACAAGTCTCTGTGATATTCTGTGGTCCAGTTAGATTGGGCTGGAGAGAGAGTAAATAACACTCACATTCAACCAATGAGGATAATACCCCAGAGTGACACCTGGTGCCCGACTTCCCTCTCTGTGAGCTGAGGAATAGAATTTGATTGTATCCACAGACTCAGTGGAACCCACACTTTTCATGGGCCTCGGCCTCTAGTCTACCCCTTTCATAAACAGTATTTGGTAAGTGGGAAGGGACAGTACTTTTGGAAAAAAATTCAAAATGATATGGTATTCTGATCTGATTTTTTTTCTGTAATACAATTGCCCATTTACTTCCCCAAGCTGAAATTTGGTGCAATACAGAAATAACAAGACAGATCAAGTTATTATCTATACACCAAATAATATAATAACTTAGATACTGAAAGATAATCTTTCCTAGAATTAGAATTGGCCACCTGCATGAAGTTATGTCAATGGGACCAAGTGGTCTGAATGCAGGTTGTCACACACGACGAGTGCTTTTAACCTGCTCCACTGTGCTCTATTGTACAAGAAAGAGTTCTTAATTTAACATTTCAAGTTCTTGACTCTGTCTGTTCTCACTACTTCTCATCCTGTAAATACAGACAGCTGGGGGAAGAGGGACTGTTCACTCATTTGTCCTTTTCTCAAAATCCTTCCTCACTTTCCTTAATTGAAATGGAACATTCTAGCCCTGCATGCTGTTAGGTACACCCCAAGCCTGCTTTTCCATGGTCCCCTCCACACATCTCGGCAGCCAGGCGGCTCATGGTCTGTTATCACGAATGCTTCTAAAGCCATCCATTCTCAAATGCAGCCTGTTGGTTTTCTAAACATTGCTCCTGCTTCGGGAAGCCATGCCGGACTACTCTGGTCCACAGAACTTCTTGAGTTTTAGGGTCTAGCATATTCCACCAACACACCATCTTTGGCCTCCTGGAGTTGTTATTGGCACATGGGATTCTCTTAGTCACATTTGGAATGGAAGCTTCCAGAAAGAGTGGATAGTGTCTCATTCCTGTCTTCCCAAATGTTCTGGTGGCTCAGTCCCTAGGGGAACAGGAGCTCCAGCCGCACACAGAACGAAGGGTGGCAGAAGCCACAGGAGGAGGGGACACAGACACTCAGCTCCCCAAAGATAACACAACAGGTACATCCCAGAGGATTCTAGAGCAAAACTGTTTGGTCAAGTGGGTCTCATCCTTGACCAACGCGCAGGACAGTGTGGGACACTCTGATGTCCTAAACCTCAGCTTCATCTCTTTAGGGACAATAATGTTCTGTCATGAGGCAGAATAAAGATACTTCAGTAGAGAACCAGCATAGAGTTGACATTTAATAACATGGTTTTAAAGTCTCAAAATGTCTACCCCTGGAGATCTGCCTAGGAGGTCCTGTTATTGCGGACAACTTGATGATGGTCGTTCATGGAGTTATGAAAGGAGACTTGGGAACTGGCTGCTACAAGGACCCGTTTGCTGAGCTTTTGCTGCCACCTGGTGTTCATATGGCAACAATACAGCCCAACTGGGTTGCCTTTAAATTCCCAGTAATGAAAACTAGGAGTGGATGGACTTCAGGAGGAATCCTGATTATGACCAGGCTGGAGGATGGAAGAAAGTGGCCGAACTCTAGTAGGAGAGGGTGACTTGGAGTCTCTGGGTACATGGAGCGAGCTGGGGCGGAACCTTGATACATGTCACAGAGAGAGAGGAATGAAGTATCTGGAAGAAATGTAGACGTCTGTCTGTCTCTGACCCTGCCATCGCTCCTTCTTGGGTTATTGTTATTCTTGTTTCTTGTTTTTGGTTTTTCGAGGTAGGGTCTCACTCTAGCCCAGGCTGACCTGGAATTCACCATGTAGTCTCAGGGTGGCCTTGAACTCACAACCATCCTCCTGCCTCAGTCTCCTGAGTGCTGGGATTAAAGGCGTGCACCACCACACCCAGCTCCTTATTGGATTATTAATGTCACAGGGTTGTGACATCTGGTCCCACCTAAGTCCCCGGCCTTTGCCCTTGTCATACTTACTCTCCCCACTGCAGAACTGCCGACGTCCTTTCTTTCTACCACATTCAGGATGGGAAGCCCAATGGATCCTTCACCCAGAATTGTGGAATTACAAACCCAAACCCAGCAAGCTGACATTGCTACATCGTGTGCGTATAAAACTCTGTGACACTTTATCATACTTTAGAGAAATGCACAGTGACTTGTCAAGTCATTAAACTCCATGTAGATGTAAGTCATTCAAGTAAGAATGAGGATGGCTGGGAAGGGCAGTGAAGAGTTGGTGTCTAGACAAGACGAGGTGGTTCCGTTGCTTTCAAGTCTCTCAACTCTCCCACACACTCGCCAAGGTCTGTAAGCGGGGAGCTCAGAGCGCTGGCCTAGCTTGTTCAAAGTCCTGGGTTTGGTACCCAGAACTGCATACATGCACCAGGCTTTGAGGTGCACCCAGGAGTTCAAGGCAGGGGGAACAGGAGGAGTTCATCGTCATCCTCAGCTCCATAGTGAGTTTAAGGTCAGCCTGGAAAGAATTCATTTTCCCCTTCCCAATTCAAGGCATCTGTGTCGACTCCCTGGAATGGGTGAATGTTACATTATGTGCAGGAGATATGACTCCATTACGCATCATGAGGAGAGGAGATTACGCTGATCTAAGTCTAAATGTAAAGGATGGACTCCTCTGAGAGACAGAAGGTGAGGGGATGGGGTGTAGCTCACTTGGTTTAAATGATTTGTCTAGTGTGCTTGAAGTTTGCTCCCCAGCATTGGGCATTGCAGTACCTGTCTGTAACCCCTGCAGTTTGGGAGATGGAGAACTTGGAGATTATCTTCAGCTACATAGTGAGTGTGAGGCCTGAACCTCAGCTTTACCAACAGGGATATGGAGTTATGAGCTGTGGTCACCAGGCAAGGACACAGCAAGGTCCCTCCCTGGACACTGGAAGAGGCTCTGGCTCTCCCCAGGAGGGAACATGCTAGAGACACTTTGTTTCAGCCCTGGCCTCCAGAATTGTGGGAGACTGTTGTTCTAAACTTCAAGTTCATGGTAATCTGATAGGCAGTTTTGGAAAGCAATGCAGGGACCCGAGCGATTGTGTAGTTCAACTTCTTAACTCAAGAGATGGAGAAACAGCTATAGAGGAGAGACGTGACCAAGGTCACAGTTATTGGCACATTAACTTGAGGACTGTAATTTTTGTCTCTCGTTTCTTAATCCATGAAAACACATTGTGTCCATTTAAGTTGTGCAGGTCAGTATTTTCAGTCTTATTGAGAATACTTACCTCGCCCACTCTCTACCATGTTCCTCATGGGTCCTTATTTGAGACACATTGATACATCTCTCCAACCAGATGAGGGGTGTGTGTGTGTGTGTTTCGAGGTAGGGTCTCGCTCTAGCCCAGGCTGACCTGGAATTCACTATGTAGCCTCAGGGTGGCCTCGAACTCACGGTGATCCTCCTACCTCTGCCTCCCGAGTGCTGGGATTAAAGGCGTGCCCACCACGCCTGGCACAGATGAGGCTTCTTGTCTCTTTCTCTTTTGTATTGCTCTCATCAAGCACTGGGTGCTTTCTAGCAAGGCTAAGAGTCCATGATCCTGGACTGGAGATACGGCTCAGCGGTTAAGGCACTTGTCTCCTTTGCCTGAGGCCCCCGGTTCAATTCTCCAGTACCCACATAGGCCAGATCCACAAGGTGGTGGCCTTGGTGCTCTCTCTCTCTCTCTCTCTCTTTCTCTCTCTCTCTCTCTCTCTCTCATCATCTATCTCCTGTATCTCTCTGCTTGAAAATGAATAAATAAAATATTAAAAAAAAGAGTCCATGATCCTTAACAACTGTTACTCTCAAGTGGTTAAAATTTTTTTTTAAGTTTTTATTGCTTGCTTCCATAATTATAGACCATAAACCATTATGATTCTTTTCCCACCCTTCCCCATACCTCTTCCGCCTCTCAATTAGTCTCTGTTTTGTTTTGGTGTCATTAACAATGTGTAGCCCAGGCTGGCCTTGAACTCCTGATCCTCCAGCTTGCGCCTCTTCAGCAATAGCCTAACCGAGTGCACCACCACAACCGGCTTTTGTTTTTGTCTTGAAGGTCTGGCCCAGGTGTTTCCCATGTGTTCCTGTAGGAAAGGGCCGGGGGACTCACCACCCCCTAAATCCACTGTGAAGGACGCTGCTGCTGAGCAGTGATTCACTGATTTTCCAGGAGGCCCAGAAACAGTGGTCTGAGCTCCTCTGAGAGCGGCTCCATCCTCTGCCTGCTGCGGAGGAAGAGAGGCCCGAGGGTGGGAACCACTCCTGCTTCTCTTCTGAGGGTCTCTTCTGAGGGTGACCAGAGGCCTCATGTTGAGTTGTGGATTTCTTGGTCCCCTACACATGTGCAGAATATTTGGGGTTGGCAGTGGTGGTTGGATCAGGCGCTGTGGGCAAGAAGGCCAAGTTTGTCAAGTGACCAGAATGCCTAATTCTGTGTGCTGGTCGGGTTAGCATACAGGCCCCTATAGACAACAACCAAAATACATGTCCCAACAAACGCTTGTACCAGCCTGTGAGAACAACCCATTGATTCGATTCATCCTACAGTCAAGGTGCAGACATAAGATCTCCCACCCCCACCCACGATGGAATTTCCTAATAAGAAGGCTCTGTGGACACAATTGCCATAGGAAAAATATGGAATACAGATGATTTCTGGCAACAAAGCTGAGCCAATTCCTTCCATCCAGTGTGATGTTTAAAAGGAGGAAGGGGAGGAAACAGACCCCAGACCTAATTGAAGGCCCTGTCCAGGCTGATGGCTTCTCCTGTCTACCAGCCAAACTACTTGCTTTATTCTCCATGTTAGAAACCAGCCTGGAAATTGCAAGAATGGCCAGACAATTCAAAGTATTTCAGCAAGGCAATTTCATTTCTGCATGCGAGAAATAGGAAAGATACTGGTTTTTGTTTTTTCCTACCAAAGGGTTACCTGAGGTAGGGAGACTCCATTTTGAAAAGAGAAGCCATTTTTTTTTGCATAAGTCCCTCCCACGTTAGAAGCTCCTGAGAACAAAATTTCCATGTTATTTGGTAAAAATTCGGAGAGAATTTCATTTACTCCTAGAAACTGTCCATTCTAAATGAAGTAACCAATCACTTAAGAGTGTGAGGCTGAGCTCTGACTGGTCAGAGTGACGTGTTAAGGGATTAAAAACCCAGTGGACTTCTGGCCTGGTGCTTGCTTGTGTATCGGTCTATCCAAGTTAAGCATGGCCCTGCCGAAGTTCTTTGGATTATGGTCATTCCTGCCACCCCAGACTCATGTCCAATACTGATTATCTAAAAATCCTAAATAAGCTCTCCATCTTCACACTGTGGCTTGGAGTTTGTGACAGGGTCAGACATCTGCAGAGAAACCCCCCCCTTGAGTGGGAGGTGTCTAGCTAGAGCTACAACCTAGGGGCTAAAACTGATTGGTCAGATATGAACCAATCAGCTGTCTCTCTGATTCACCTGGGGAAAAACTTAAATTAACTTCCCTAGAGGAAGGCCAGTCTCTTGCCCACGTGGCAATGGAGTAGAAGGACCTCTGATCCAGGCCTTAAGAAGGTAAGGCCTACCCCAGCCATTAGCTGGGGGCAGGCTCCAGACTGTTTCCCTCATGAACCTCTCTCCTCATGATGGGAGCTCTCTATTATCTTTTTTTCTTCTGCTTATTTAGCGGAACAACTTAAGTTCTGTTAAACTCTCCACGTGTTCTCCCCACAACTGGTGGCTGGAGAACTCTGTAACTCCCCATGTTCCCTTAAACAATAAAGTTTCCCACTATACCTTACTATCTTGTTGTCTATGATTTTAATTCTTTAACTTTATAGACAAGAGCTCGGATACTCTTAAACTTGGGGTGCATTGAAATTTTTACTGGGTGTTATCTCTATTCTAACCCTCCTCAACACCCCGTAGCATAATCAGTATCAAGTCCCCTCCTTGGTGCAGAGAGCTGTGACTTCTCCTTCAATAAAGCTTTCCTCACCTGCCCTTCCTGCATTCGTCATTCTTCATGATAACAAAAGAACAAATTCAACCAGAGATGGAAAATCAGCAACACTAGGCAACGACCCCCCTCAGGATACTGTGTGCAGTTCTCCACTCCAAGAGATCATTCTCAGGGGTGTATGCACTTCTGGGGTACCACCGTAGGAGGTTCACCTGAGTGTGGATGGTCAAGGCAGCCCTGCATGGTTGGACAGGATGGAGCCTGTAAAATTGTCTACTCTGAAGAGGGTCATGAATATCCCACGGTACAGACTGTCTGGGAACTGTGATGGGATCACAGAAGCCATTGTGGAGTCAGAAAGGGTAGAGACTTTATTTTTCAACGAGCTCAAAGCCTTTTCATCAGTCTGGTGTGACCTGTGAACAGCTCCTGGAGAACAACAGTGAGTGATAGAGAGCTGAATAAAGTAACATTCCAACCCATGCCACTGTCCCTGTATTGCTCTTTTGGAAGAACAGTTAATACAAGTGCTAGGATCTGTCCACACTGAATTAGACCTTACTGGTGCTTTTGAAAAGTATTCCTTCAGCTGCTGGCTCCCCAAGCCAGTCTGCTTTCACCTGGAATGGATGACAGTTCACCTGCAGAATACTCCTCCGAGGTTCACAGCCCTATGTGTCATGCAATGGTGATCCTGGGACCTTCAGTAAAGAGGTTTCATTACACAGATTATCATAATACTCTCTGAGTGCTTTATGTGTTTACAGAGGCATCTGAGAACCTTACAACAGCACCTAAAGTTGGTACTGGCTGTTTAACCCTAAAGCTTGCAGGTGTTCACTGCTAGTTGAGACCACTGATGACTTTTCTCCGCAACAGGCTGCATAGGTCTTTCCGGCATCCTGGCAGTTAGCCAACAGGGAGGAGGTTTCCAGCTCAGCTCCAGCTTGATTTCTCAGTGTCCTGCAGCCAAGCCTGTGGTGGGAGCAATGGGGGGGGGGGAGCATAGCAAGGATTGAAACAAGACTGGGGCCCAGCAGGATTCACACCAAATCCTGCAGCTCTGTAGCCGGCATCTGGGACTCATGATGAATTAATGTAGGCTCCAGAAAGCTTGGGGAGCTACTTGTCCTCACCTCTGCTACCTGAAGTACACATGACTTCTCTCTCTGTTGGGAACCACTCCTAGTCTGTATCTTTTCTTGGTGGACAGTCTATGTTCATCCTGTCGTCTCTCTTCCAGCATAGGACCAACCTTCACATCTTCATACAATGGCCTCTCAGGGCCTCCTTGCAAGGGCTCTGTCTCTGCCATACGTTGCCTGGCCTCTGGAACTGTTACGAAATATCCCATGACCTCATCAATCTTGCATCTTTCATGCCTATCAAATCATGACCACATGGACAATACTGCCAAGTGCTGCTGCTGCTGCTGCCTTGAGATAAAGCCCGGCCCCCTCGGGCCTCGGCTGCATCAGCCTCTGTGTGCCTTCCAGGTTGGTCTCTGCCAAACAATTCACTAGGAAATTCTTTTCCAGGATCAGAGGACTTTAGTTTTACCCCTTCAGACCTTCTCCTTTCAAAAGAGTTTTATTCCAGCTAGAGATTGTAATGGCTGGGGTCTTGTTCTTGGGTGTCCTCACTCTCCCAGTGTGGTGCAGGCGACTTCTCTTTAACAGTGCTGATCTCATTCACAAATGTGCTACTTGAAACATTGCTCACATTCCTTTCCTTGCCAAACATTTTTCATATTCCTCTATTCCAGCTGTTGTGCGTTCTCTCTCTCTCTCTCTCTTTCTCGCTTGCTTGCTCTCTCGCTCTCTCACTATAGATCTGAATGAGAGTGGTCAACAGAAGCCAGGGCACAGACTCAATGCTGTTCTACCTTAAAATTTCCTCTGCCAAACTCCCAAGTCCATCACTTTAAATTCAGCCTTATTCAAGTTCTCAGGACGTGAGTACAATGCCCCAGTTTCTTTGCCACAATGTGACATGAACTGGCATAGCCCAGTTCTTTCATCCCTTCTGAAACCTCATGAGTAGTGTCTCCTGTGTCATATTTTTTATCAGCATTTTGGTTTTCCAAATTCACACAAAAATGACCCATTCAGCTCTGCTTACAGCATAATAAGGCTTCTTTAGCTACAAGCTCCAAACTTCCATGTTCCTCCTGCAAACCAGCTCCCAAGGCTTAGGAACCAAAACCCCCATGTTCTGGTGCCAATTTTCTGTATGAGTTACTTTCTCTTTGCTGTAAACAAACACTTGACCAGAACCAACCTAAGGAGGGAGCAGTCTATTTTGCCTTATGTTTTGAGGACATAGAGTCCATTTTGGTGAGGAAGTTGTCGCAGGATAGCTTGTCACGTTTTTAGCCAGAGGCAGAAAGTGACAGGGCGAATAGGAAGTGGATCCAGGCTATTAAACCTCAAGGCTGCTTCCTGTGATCCACTTCCTTCAGCAAGGCTCTGCCTCCTGAAGGTTCCATAACCTTCTCAAACAGCACCACCAGCTGAGGATTGTGTTCAAACCCATGAATCTTTGGAGGATGTTTCACATTCAAACCACAACACTGCTGATCTTCCCCAACACAGTTCCCCTACATTGGATGGGCTGCAACGGGGGAGGAGGTTTGGGACCCACTCAGGATTGGCTTGCCAGCAAGCAGGACAAGCTTCAGAAGTGGATGGATCTAAAGTCCTCTGGGTTTTCTGGGGGTGGGGGAGGGGTATGTTGTGGCCATGGGAGAGTGGGCAGGACCTGAAGCAGTTTGGATTGTAAGCTGCCTGCTGGGTTGTTCAGTTTTTACCACCCCCAAAATGTCAGGTTGGCCAGCTATTTATTTATTTATTGGAGGTAGGGTCTTACTCTAGCCCAGGCTGACCTGGAACTCACTCTGTAGACCCAGGCTGGTCTTGAACTCATAGCAATTCCCCTGCCTCTGCCTCCCGAGTGCTGGGATTAAAAGGTGTGTGCTGCCATGCCCAGTAGGCTGGTCTTTTAAAAGGGCTTTCTTTTCTTTTGGTTTTCTTTTTTTTTGCAGTACTCAGTGGTCGCCTGTGTTGCAAGCCAAATGGTTTCTAAGGCCGAAACCTTAAGAGCATGTTTATTTGGGGTATTACAGGCAGCAAGGAAGTCCCATTCCTTCAGATGGCTGCATATGGAAATCATAGGCAAATTCTTGGTAAATGTTGATCTTATTCCTGGAGAGTCCTCGTGAGGGCAACTGGTTTGTATTTTTAAGCCGACGTAGCATCACGTGGAAGGGGCCTGGATTCGATCAGCTCCCTGAAACACACTATTTTCTACTCTGAAAATTCTGTCACTAGAAAACCGATCTCATCTGTGAGTTGGGAATTCTTGTTCTGGAAAGTGGAGAATCATATAGATAAAATCTAGCATTGCAGATAGAGGCGTCTCCCCAAAGGAATGCTGCACAGGGCCACCGAGGTTAAGTTGGGACAGTGGGGTGCCAGCATTGAAAAGCGGACAAGGTTTTCCAGTCAGCAGACCTGACCATACCAGGTCTGGTGACTTCGAAGGATAAAGCAGCTGGGCTCTGGGAGGGCAACAGAGTGTGAGTTAAAACACCCCATCAGAGTCCCCTCCATTTTAGTATCTAAAGGGAGGTTCGGGGATGCTGGAACAGAGGTGAAGTCCTCCAGAAGTCCCTCCCTCTGGGCAGATGCTTTCAGAGCCTACCTGCTTTCTGAATTCTACCTCCCAAAACTAAAGTTTCCCTTTCTTTCTCTTCTATGGATGCCGGCCAAAATCCTAGGCATGCTCGCTCTAACATCTTGGTGATAGTTACCTTTTCCTCAAGAATTCTCCTCGCCATATTCCTTCCTTGTTGTCCATGTGCCTAATATTATTTTTGTGGTTGTGAGACAGAGAACTCAGCGGTGTGAACATCAGCAAGAGTCCAAGAACAAACTCAGGGTATCTATTCTTTTTCAAGTTGGAGCTGAGTATGAGGCCCCAAGTGGAGTTGAGTCTTCCTGCACACAGAAGAGAAAGACATTCTCATTTCCAATGAACCTCATTGCATACCGGACATGAACTTATTCCAAGACGTTATGTGGCTTGATCTATAGTGACCTTCAGGCTCTCCTTATTAAAGACTTTGAAGGCTGTGTCCAAAGTAGGGAAAGTTGTTTGGGGTTTTTGAAACTTTTTTTTATATTTATTTTTATTCTTTTATTTGCAAGCAGAGAGAGATAGAAGAGAGACAGATGGAGAGAATGGACATGCCAGGGCTTCTAGCCACTGCAAACGGACTCCAGATGCATGTGCCACTTTGTGCATCTGGCTTTCCGTGGGTACTAGGAATCAAACTCAAGTTGTTAGGTTTTGCAGGTAAGCCCCTTAACCACTGAGCCATCTCTCCAGCCCTAATTCTTTTAAAAAAATCTTTATTGTCAATAATTAGATACAGTGTATGAGCAAATCTTGTGGTGGTACCCCCATTTCCCTCCTCCCTGTCCCCAACCCACTGAGGACCCTCTTCGGTGGGCATACTGGATCAGTGCATGGAGTAGGGGGTTATGAATTGCTCTAGAGATAGCCAGTTTTTTTTCTTTTTGTGTTGTTGCTGAGGGAGGGGGGTAATGACTCCATGTTGCATTGTTATGTATTTGTGTGAGGGGAGTTATTGGGCAGATAGGCTGGGAGTTGAGCCTCAGGTTGAGCAGGGGCCCAAGTACATCCAAAGGAAGGATCATGACAAATGACCTTAAACAGAGGCTGGACTTAGGATGATGGACAAACAAGAGTGTCTTGCAAGGCACATATGACACCTTCCCACAAGCAGAGGGATCTGTGCCAAGGCCATACAAACCTTGGAATATATAAGGAATCTGAGTCCTTTACTAAATTATGACGGAAGATATCTAATATTAAGGGGGCAAGTGGGTCATAATTTGGAGCCAGAGAGAACTTACCAAGGCCAGGTGTTGTTGCAAGAGAAAATAAATTTCTTCTTTTTGAGGATAGAACGACAAAACTTAGACCAGTTTTAAAGACTGCAAGCCAGAGGCGAGTCAGAGGAAATACAGAGTAGGACTCAAGGGTCCTACCAGAGGCACAACATTCTCCTAGAAGATGTCTCTGGAAGGCAACACACGTCCCCTGTCACCCTAAGTTTCATTGCACGGACTTGACTGAGAGAAGCAGTGAACTGGGTTGAGACCCTCCTGATTCACAGAGGTCAAAGCCAGTTTCACTTTGGAGTCAAACCTTTCCACCTGGTCACCAAGCAAAACCTTGGACACTAACAAACCAAACAGAGCTTTACTGACCCTAGAGAGTGACCTATCTTTTAAGTAAAGGCAAATTAGGATATATATGTATATATATATATATATATATATATATATATATATATATATATTCAAAATGCTTTCTATTAAGTCCTTGAGAACTTTTTTATTCTCCTCTTTCTTGTCACAGAAAAAGCCAGGGGAAAGAGGAGAGCGGGTCCTCTCAGGATGTGTGGGTTCACCCCAGATGAGCTTCTGCTCACATTTGCTCCATGTGTTTAGGGCAAGGGGATTTCCAAAAGGAAGAAAACTAGCCTATTACCCTCTGTTGTGGTCAGCTTTCTAGTTGCTGCGCAGAAAGAACCCAAACAAAAGTGGCTTGTGGAGGAATGGGTTTATTAGGTTTACGGACTCGAGGGGAGACTCCATCCTGGCAGGGAAAACGATGGCATGAGCAGAGGGCTGGATATCACCTCCACCACAGCACTGTAAATAGCAGCAGGAAGGTGTGCCAAATACTGGCAAGGGGAAGCTGGCTTATAACCCCATAAGCCCACCCCCAACAACACAGCTCTAGCGAGGTTGTAATTCCCGAACTGCCTTCAGCTGAGGATCAATTACCCAGAACACATTCATTTGTTTGTGGGGGACACCTGGATCAAACCATGACACCCTCACAGACTGTTACATCCCTTTCTATATGGTCTTTAGGATTCACCAGAGAGTTGCTTTGACCAGGGACTATCAGTTGCAAATAGGAATCAAGGCTTTCCACACAGGGCTGACGTGAACTCCCTAGCTCATCCCCTGGCAAAGGTGGCCTGGGCTCATAGCCTGAGTCCTTATTGTCCTTGAACCTCTCAAAGAGCTTCCACAGCATTAGAGGGAGGCCAAGTGGAGAGTCCCCCTATGGGCATGCGATGAACAGTTGATAAATGATTTTATCAATGATTTTACCAGAGATGTGAGCAGATACAGAAGAAAGGGTTTACTGAAATGCACTGCCCAGTGCACAGGAGCCACATCCCAGAAAAGGTGTCTGGTCACTGATAGGAGAGAATTTTTTTTTTCTTACAGTCACAAAGAAGTTAGTCTTATCTTATGTACCGTTTGTGTGGGGTCCATAGCTGAATAGTTAGGTAGGTATCTCAATTCCATTAAGTGGTAGATCAAAAAAATCTTTTATTTATTTATTTATTTGCAAGCAGAGGGAGGTCAAGAGAAAAGAGAAAAACAGAGAGAATGGGTGTGCCAGGGCCTCCAGCCAGTGCAAACGACCTCCAGATGCATGTGCCACTTTGTGCCTCTGGCTTTATGTGGGAACTGAGGAATGGAACCCGGGTCGTTAGGCTTTGCAGTTGAGTGCCTGAGCCATCTCTCCAGCCCCTTAAGTGGTAGATTTTGCAGTGCAAGTTGTCATTCTTGAGACTGGCCATTTGGAGTAAGGCACCATGGGTCAGTGGGAGTTACACTTCAGATGTATGTATGGGAAAGCCACTGGTTCAGGTTCATGGTGTGACTAATAAAGTGTAGGAATTTCTACTTTTATTTCTGACATTATGTCTCTATATTTATTAATGAGGAGGGAGGGCTGGAGAGACGGCTCAGCGGTTAAAGGAGCTAGCTTGTAAAAGCTGATAGCCGGAGTTCAATCCTGTCAGGGGCGAAAGCCTTTGGGGGCCTTTGGAGGCACACCCTGGCTTAGTCTTGGATGGCACCTGACAGCCTGCCAAGAGGGGCTTGGCTTAATGAGTTTCAGGAGGTAGTCCTGATTAGGCTATTTGCACGTCATGCTCACAGGTTCTTACCGTTAGCCCTCTGATTGGCCAGGAAGCTCTCTATATAGTTCCCCGCAATAAACAAGCACACCTTCATCAACCCACAAGCGTGTGTGTGTGTGTGTGTGTGTGT
>PVHP010045444.1:0-13694 GCA_004024765.1 Zapus hudsonius | reverse complement strand
CCAGGAAGACTGGGATGAGTACTAAGATATACAGGATACCTTGCCACAAGGACTAATACAGACAGCCCACAGAGGAGGATATACAACTGATCAGGGATGGGGAGGGGGGGAATTGGGGAATTCGGGATAACAACGCATGGTTTGCCCACTAAATAATGTAACTCATTATGGACAATAAATATATATTAAAAAAAAAACTAAAACTTATGAACAAATAAAAAAAAGTGTAAAAAAAAAGACAGCATGGTATTGAAAGGATAGATAGATAAATAAATATGTAAATTAAATAGAATAAAGAGTCCAGAAATATATCCAAACAATATGGCCAGTTGATTTTTTACAATAGTAAAAAAAGCAATTCAATTGAAAAAGGGTGGGATTTTCAACCTGTAAAATGTTATAAGAACTAAATACTCACATATACAAAAAATAGAAAACAAAAAAAAATGAAAACATTAAATTAAGTCTCACACTCAATTCAAAGGTTACCTCAGAGGACAGTTATGGTGGGCTGGAAAAATGGCTCAGTGGTTAAGATGTTTGCCTGTAAAGCCTGATGGCCTGGGTTTGATTCCCTGGTACCCATGTAAAGCCAAAGGTACAAAGTGGCACATGTGCCTGGAGTTTGTTTGCAGTGGTAGGAGGCCCTGGCACACCACCGATTGCATACATATTCATATTCTCTCTCTCTCTCTCTCTCTCTCTCTCTCTCTCTCTCTCTCCCAAATAAACAAACATTTTTTGAAAAGACAGTTATGATGAAGCAGACCTATAATACCAACACTCTGGAAGCAGAAGCTAGAGGCTCTCTGTAGAGGCCAGCTTAGGATACATAGCAAGAACCCATCTCACTAAACAACAGTCAGAAATATTTAACTCAAAATGGATCTGTGATTCTCAAAAAGTTTGTTTTAACAAAGTTAAGTAGATGTTAATATATGCCTCAGTAAACCCATGTTTTAAGTGGTACTTAAACTGGAAATGACCTGGATTATGTTCAATAAGATACTACTCTGCCATCAAAAAGAATAACTATTCCTACATAGGTCCACTTGGATGAGTCTGACGGGATGATCTTCAAAGACTCCAGTGTGAAAGAGCTACTAACTAGTGTTTGCTTCTATCTGCATAGAATCCTTAAGATGATAAACTTTCATGAACAGATTTGTAACTGCCAGGGTTTAGGAGTGGGGGAAAAGCAAGGCTATCAGAGGAGAGTATGCATGTATTTTTTGGTAGAATTGTTCTGAAATTTGATGGGGTATTGACTCTAAATCTTTACACATGCTAATATTCAGTCCTATAAGCATGACAGAAAACTACACACAAATTATATTGGAATCAGAAGACATGGAGGGTAGACTGGTGAGGCATGAAGGGGAAGGGGTGAGCCCTGGGACCCAAATTGCTCCTCTTGAGCATAGGGCAATGTTCAATCACTTTCCCTGATCTTGAATACTGGTCTTCAAACTTGCTTATATATCTTATCAAAGACCACCTGGTACTAGGTGCCATGTCTGTTCTATTTAGTGATTCCTTCCCACACTGAGCTATTGATCAAAGACCCATGAGGTCTCCAAAACGTGAAAGACTTCTGTCAAAGCTCTTGAATATTTGTCCCAGGCCTAAGGTAATACCCTATTGCTGAAGAAATCAGAGTGTCATCAAAGTGCACTAAGAGATCCTGCTAGATCCAGAATGTTAACCAGCTCCCAGATGTGTAGCACTGGAAGGTGTTACACAAACTGCCAGGGGAAATTGGTCAATGATATTTGGAGAAAGCAGAGACCACTGATATACAATATAGACAGTTGTCACAAGAATGCTGAACACGGCTGTATGGAGGAGACCAGCAAGTCAAGAAGTGCTCATCTGTGCAACAGTGGCACTAAACCGAGGAGGGTAATCAACAGGTTACTGATTGGCTAAGAGATCCACTTAGTGACAAGGAACCCTTAACTGGAACGGGATCCATGGCAAAATCCTATGGGGACCAAGATCTCGACCTCCAAGGGGAAATCCCAACTATCAGAGAGCTACAGAGAGGCTACACCCATTAGGAGAAAGCCAAAATAGCAATGATGTCTCATTTAACCTATATTGATCTCACTCTCCAATGGAGATTTTGTTTGCATTTGTCAGCAGGCAGTGAGAGAGCTGATGAAAACTCAATTCCACCAAAAAGACATTGGATGATGGCTAATATCCTGTCAGGAGACAAACCACACCTAGCCTTCACACAGGGCCCAAATGAAACCTAGGAGAAAGTGATGATACAAACAGGAGACCAATCACCACAGCAAGACTGATAACCCATGAAAGGCCAATGGAGACAGACACCAAGGATACCCAACACAGCCCAGGGCAAAGATCCAGAGATACTTAAGATCTCAACAACAAAGCTGACTCAAAACTCACCCACTATGACTCGGGGAACTGAGTGGAAGAGGGGGCAGAAAGAATGTAAGAGCCATGGTGGGAAGAATATCCAGAGACATTGCCCCCCCTCATCAACAAAGGGGAAAGAAAAAATAAGAAAAAGTGGTTACCTCTGATGCAGTTCAAAACCCCCTAACCCATGGACAGATCCAGTATGAGCACTGAGGAAGTACCTACCCCAGTGGGTATGGGACAAAGAGGAGGGAAACAGGGACACCTTCACAAGATTTGCTCATACGATATATATACTTATTCATAATAAAGATATAAAAAAGAAAACTTCCTAAAGGAATTTGACCTTGCAAAGGAAGGGCATCTATCTCAAAAGCAGTGATGTTTGTCATCTGTTACACAACTTAGCAGCAGATCATCCAGAAACACCCCTTAGCACTCGAGGAATATGTCTCAGAGTTCATTTCATTATGAGAATATAAGACACTAGTCTTAGCTTGTTGTGGTTGAAAGAACAAAATACAAGAGTCTGGGTGGTTTTAAACAACAACAAAAATGCATTATCCCATAGATCTGAAGGCTTGAAGTCTGAAGATACTTGCCAGCAGGGCCACATTGCCTCTGAAGCCTCTAGGATAACATCCTTCCCTGCCTCTTCTACCTTCTGGAAGGCACGGCCATACCTCAACTTGCACCAACTTCTGCCACTACCCTCACAATGGGCATCATCCACATCTGCAAAGACTCCATTTCCAAATAAAGCTGCGACCACAAGTGCCCAAGTGAGGTCCTGGGCATTCCTTCTGAGGAGGCAGAATTCAACTTAGAATAAGATTTCTATTTTCAAGGACTCCACACTCTACTGCAGAGATACCTGGACATCCATGTTTATTGCTGCCCTATTTATAATAGCTAAGAATTGGAATCTGCCTAGATGCCCATTGACAGATGACTTGATAGCGAAAATGTGGCACTGAATGGACTTGGAAAGAACCATGTTAGATGAAGTGACCCACGCTCAGAAAGATGAAGACTGTGTGTTCTCTCTGATATGAGATCCAAGCTTTAGAGACACTCATGTTTGAGTAAAAGCTATAAAGATAGAATGGTAACAGAGAGAGAATAGAATGTGCAGGATGAGGAATGAGGAGGGCAAAGGACGCACACCACATGTAAACAGATGGAAGATACTGGGGGGATGGAGGAAGAGGAAGATTAGAGAGCAGAGAAGGGTTGAGAATCAACTAAAATAAATTATTTTTGAAAATGCTAGAATAAATGATACCTAAATCTCTGCATGCCAACTAAAAATAAATAACTTTTTAAAAACACCCAGAATTCATAGAAAAGACGAAAAGAAAGTAACAAGAATGCCAACATTGATCTGTTCAATGTACTAATACCAACTGACTTTTAAACAAAGCATCAAGAACCTCCTCCCTGATCCAGCATCGCCCTTTTGAACAGCTCAGAGGAAAACAGCCTCCCCTGAGTTGTATGTTTTTATGTAATGCAGACTGCACCTCTTTTTTAGGTTTTGAACCAGTGCTCACAGATCTAAAATTTAATGCTTTTTTTTGGGGGGGGGATTCATATTCTCTTGTGTTTCAATTTCCTGACCTCAGCAAAATCCTTGTTTAACCACCTGGCCTTTTCACAAAACTATCATGGTTGTTACTAGTCCTGGGAGGAGTATAAACAGAGCTCTCTTTCCTTACAGCCCCCTAGACTCAGCCACGTGTTCCATAGTAAGAAGGAGACACATTTATCACTGTGATCTTTCATTTAAAGGGACTATGCTGAACTGTGCAGATCTAAAAAGATGGGGTAATGATTGTTAGTATACAGATACAAAATTGGCATTTCAAAACCATGGTTTGTGAGGATTATTACACTTTCCTTCACTGGTTTATTCAATTAGTAAATATTCACGTGAACACACATGATATCCATAGCCCATGAATTGTGCTCGGACACAAAGACAAGTAGGAAAAATCCCTACAGAGTCGTAAGTTAACACCAGATACTGCAGGACCTTGGAGCTAGCCCAGACTCACCCAGGCGAGTGAGGAATACCTAACCTCCTCCACTAGGCTGACTCATGTCACCAATGCCAACTGCCAATAGTGAAGATGTCTTCCCTCTGTCTATCCTCTACTCAAGAAGCCCAAAACTAGGCCACCTGGAGACATGCATTGGTTTCACAAGTGAAAGCTTGTACCAGGCATGAGCCAGGCAGTGGATATGCAGAGATGAGGAAAGTGGAGGACTTGTGTGTGGAGGGAGAGCTGCTCCAGGGAAACCAGCCGGCAGGGAGCTGCGGAATGGGGAGCTGCCTCCTCCAGATAGAGCTGGCTGCCCTGGAAACATGGCAACTTTTTTATTCCAAAACAAGTATTTTTAATTCTTTGGCATTTGTACCCCATTTAGAATATCACTACTGACACTCACCAGAGAAGCCACTGTGTTTCAGTCTCTTGAGCACTTAAGAAGCTTCCAGAATCTGCCAAGGCCACCAGCAGCCAGCATAGCCTTGGGTCAGCTAGTTTGTGGAGCCCCAGGTGGGCCTGACCACATCCAGCTTCACAGGGTACAAATACAGCTAAGTTGTACTGTATTTACATGATGTGAGGGCAGCTCTCTTTTTAGAAAGTTCTAGAACCCAGTGGTCCTTGAGCATCCAAGGAGATGTCTGGAACATCAACAGGGAAATGCACATTATTATAACAAGCCATTACTTAGACCAATCTGATAGACAAGGATTTTAAAGTCTAATAAATCAAACATTAGCCAGGAGGTGAAAATAAAGTAAAATACCTGGAGAGCTCTTAGCCAACAATCAGGGAAGCTATCTTGGGCCTGCCCTGCAGCACCACATGAGAATGCAGCCCACAACAGCACACAAGGCGGTGAGCTGTTTGCACAGTAGATTGTCTCCCACCACCTATGAAGGAGGTGTGCTAGAAAACTCATTTCCCAGTGGGGTAACCAAGGCATAAAGCAGGGAAGTAGCATGCCTGAGATCACACAGCTACTAAGAGACAAAGCTTCACTTCAAACACAGGCTAGCCAGGCTACTTGCTAATCCTGCCCCGTGGCACTGTGTTGGATGACTTGGAGGTATGCTGCAATTCCCCCTGATGGACACACTTTGAAAAATGTCTTAATTATCCACGGAGATTAAAGAGGTGCTGTAAAACAAAAAAAGAGTTTTCCAAAGCTTTTCTGGAGTGATTAATGCCATGTGTCACCTGGACAGGACCACTGAGCCAACAAGTGTTCTGTGGGGCCCCATAAGTATGTACAATAATTATGTGTATTTTCAAAAATACATTCTTATTTAAAGTTTATACTGTTAATTTTTACTAATTCAAAAACTACATTCCAGATGGTCATGTGAACTTCTTTTTAGATGAGATTTACATTTAAATTGGTTGATGTTGAATAAAAATGAGTGCCTTCCATTATTACATGAGTAGGCCACATCTATCATTTAAAAGCTAGCTACGTAGGCCTTTTGCTATAGCAAATGAGTGTCCTCCCCAAATAAGAGGAAATCCTCCATCCTTTGACTCAAGTCTTAAAGCTTCCTTCATACTTCATTAGACTTATGGGCTCTTTCCTGGGTCATCAAACTCTGGACCACTGTGTAGATTTTGTGTTCTCTAAATGTATCAGATACTTCTTTTAAAATCTTCTTCCTTCCCTACAGACAAACAGCGAGCAGGCTGGATGCATGACATAGACTCCCTCCTGTCTGGAGACTAAAGAGAAAGATGTAGAGAAGTCACCAGTGACCATCACATCACACACTGAGGAGGATGCTGTTCATCTACCTTTATAAGAAGGAAGCCTGAGGGCCGGAGAGGGGGCGCACACCTTTAATCCCAGCACTCAGAAGGCAGTGGTAGGAGGATCAATATGAGTTTGAGGCCAGCCTGAGACTATAGTGAATTCCAGGTCAGCCTTGGCTAGAGTGAGACCCTACCTCAGAAAAGGAGGAAATGTGAGGTTTATTTAGAGAAGCAATAATTTACCAAGCAAAGCCTCACATGAGACAAGAGAGAACTGCTATAAGACACCAATGCCATGTCTTTCCCTTGAAAGCAGAGAGCAAGGGCCTCAGTGATAGGCATACCTTGGCTCTGGCTCTGCCTGCAAGCACAACAGGACAAATGCCATGACCCAGAGAGCTGAATGGTTTGGACACTGATTTGAATATGGTTCACTTTTGTTAAACCCTGTGTTTGACCACAAGCTTAGTCAGCCAACCACAAGGGCTCCTTTCCTACACTCCCTGGACACCTTTCCCCAGGGAAGACATATTTTGTGCTTTGGGATAAATAAGTTCTTGAGAAAAGAGGGACAAAGGCAAACCCATTGTCCCTTCCTAGGGGCTAACCTAAGCAGTAAGAAGGTCAAGGGTCAGTGTTACTGGGAAGTACTAAGCATGCTGCCCAGGTATCAGGTGGAAAAGGGTATGGTGCAATTAAAAGTAGGCTATTTAAGGCTGAAAAGATAGCTTAGCAGTTAAAGTCTGCAAAGCAGAAGGACTGGAGTTTGATTTCCCAGTACCCACATAAAGCCAGATGTGGCACAAGGTGGCACATGTGTCTGGAGTTCATTGATAGTGGCTGGAGATCCCATTGTACCCATTCTCTCTCTCTCTCTCTTCCTCTCTCCCTCCTCCCTCCCTCTTTCTCTCTCTCACTTTCTCTCAAATAAATAAAATATTTTTAAAACTAGACTATTTGATAATTAAGCACATGATTTCCAGGAAGTGAACATCCCCCTCCATATTTAGAGCTATGGAAACCACCCAGGTCAGACAAGGGGACTCAGAGGTGTGGCCAAATCTCAATGGCTGTCATAGGATGATCACAATATACACATATTAGATAACCATCACCAGAGCATTCCAGAACAGACATGACTTGGGATCACGAGCAGAGGTGTATGTTGCAGTTTGGACATGAAGGGTCTCCCCAAAGGCTCATTTATTGAGATCCTGGGCCCCAGCTGGTGATGCTATTTTAAAAGGTTCTGGAAACTTTAGAAGGCAGAGCCTAGTTGAAGAAAGTAGGTTGCTGGGAGCACGTCCTTGCGCTTGGCCCCTCTGTACCTCTTTCAGTTTCCCATCCACCATGAGGTGAATAGACTACCATCATTCTCTATTGCTCCACATGCCCAGAAATAACAGAAAGGACTATGGACTCAATCATCTGAAAGTGTAGGCTAAAATAAATCTTTCCAACTTTACATTGTTTATGCAGGTATTTGATCACAGTGTTGAAAAGTCTAGCACAAGATATAATACTATACTCATAAGTATGTAAAAGCCAAGACAAAAGAACCGCTAAAACACAAGGCCCTATTATCTATGAAAACTTACATAAATAACATAAATGAATAACATATACTATTTTCTAGGCAGGAATAACAAGATATAAATGGATATATTTAACAGAATTCTATTCATGATTCCATCAGGATGTTCATGTCCAATAATAAACTGATTCTAAAATTTTAAATGGGATAATGATGAAAGAATGGCCAGTACACTTCTTAGGAACAACAGTATAAAAGAGATTTGCATTATGAAACATCAAGAATTACTCTGAGTGCTAGAAAGATTTCTCAGTGGTTAAAGGCACTTGTTTGCAAAGCCTGATGGCCTGGGTTCGATTCCCCAGTACCCATGTAAAGACAGATGCTCCAAAATAGCACATGCATTTGCAGTGGCAGGAGGCCCTGGCTCATCCATATTCATTCATAGTCTCTCTCTGCTTACACATAATTTTTTTTTAAATTTTCTTCTTTTTTTCTTAAATATATATTTATTGTCCATAATGAGTTGCATTATTCAGTGGGCAAATAATGAGTTGTTATCCCCAATTCCCCAATGCCCCCCTCCCCATCCCCAATCAGCTGGATATCCTCCTCTATGGGCCGTCTGGATCAGTCCTTGTGGCAGGGGACCATGGATAGCCTAGTACTCAACCGGGTCCTCCTGTCCCAAGTGTGTTGATACTGAAGGGTGCCATGCTTCTGGATAGTCTCCCCCACCACGGCTCTTACAATCTTTCCGCCCCCTCTTCTGCATAGGTCCCTGAGTCGTGGTGGATAAGTATTAAGGCTGCTTTAAGGTTGTGAGTTTTGGGGTCTTTGTGTCGAAGATCGTTGGTTTCTGTCTCACTGGCTTATCCTGTGTAGGTTGAATATCTGTGGCTGTGGGTCCCTTGTTCCTCCTGTCCTTCTCTGCGGGATTCCATATGGATCCTCCACGTTATGACTGTGGTGGCTCCTCTCTTGCCAGAATCTCAGGTAATGGCCTACGGTCGGTTGGTAGGGTTAGATGGGCCCCAGCTCTCTCACTGCATCCTGAAAAATACAAGCACAATCTCCATCGGAGAGTGTGATCAGTGTAGGTTAACACATATACACATTTCTGGATTACCTAGATTCTATTTTTAGTAGCCTCCCCGTCAATCGCTCCCACAGTGCATCTTGTCTCAGGAGCCCAAGAGTACGGGATCCGGTAATTATCGCCCTAAATCCCAAGTTCCAGACAAGGGATCCCCCTCACTAAGTGGAAAATTAGCCGAATTTGAAAGCTGTTGATTGTCTCCCCCAGGCCCAGGCTCCTCCATTGCACAAGTGCTCCTTTCTTGGTTTGCTGTTCTCGTCCAGTAGGGGGTGTGGTCAGCCTACTCATGACTGCAGATTGTTTTTCCTGTCAGTGGTCTCTGTTTACTCCAGCTGTTGTTGATCATTTTCCCCTGGCAGCCTGTGCAGTGCCTTCTATCACTACACTAACTGCCTTCTGGGGGCTGGATACCATTCCGGACGTTGAAGGGTCTCTCGATGCTGGTTGATGGCATTCTATGGTTGTTTCAGCAACAGGGTTTTGTCTCAGGCCTAGGGAGGGCACCCAAGAGCTTTGACAGAATTCTGTCATGTTGTTGGAATCTCATGAGTCGCTTTGGTCAACAGCACAGTCAGGGAAGGAACCAGTAGATGGAATCAGGGGTTATTCGGCTGCTCTAATTATTCACAGGCTTAGACTCTCTCCCCTACCAATCATGGCCCCTCTTTCCAGATAATGCTCACTACTTACTCAATAGGTTACAATATGATCGAGAGGATTTTATGTTTTGCAACCTAATATGGTTTATCCTCAAGTTTAAGCAATTCCCCTCCTCCCATCCCTTAACCCTCATTCATAATCTCTCACTTCTTACTACTAGTCTGAATAAAGAACACAGTTATCCTGGTTAAGGACCACATATGAGGGAGAATATACAGCGTTCGATTCTCTGTTCTTTTGAGTGTCCCCTTAGTAAGATCTGCTCGAAGTCAGACCATTTTTTCCTAAATTTCGATATATCATTTTTCCTTTCAGCTGAGTAAAATTTCATCCTGTAAATATACCACAGTTTCTCTGTCCATTCCTCCATGGATGGGCATTTGGGTTGATTCCAATACTTGGCTATTATGAATTGAGCTGCTATGAATATAGTTGTACAAATGTTTCTGTGTCGAGATGTGACATCTTGTGGGTAGATGCCTAGTAGAGGGATAGCTGGGTCCATTGGTAGTTCTATGTCTATTGTGTTCAGGAGTCTCCACACTGCTTTCCATAGTGGTTGAACAAGTTTGCAATCCCACCAGCAGTGAAAGAGGGTTCCTCTTTCCCCGCATCCGTGCCAGCAATGATTGTTCTTGGTTTTCTTTATTATTGCCATTCTGACCTGCGTAATGTGGTATCTCATTGTGGTTTTGATTTGCATTTCCCTGATGCTTAGAGATGCTGAGCACTTTCTCAGGTGAGAGAACACCATTTGTGTTTCCTCCTCTGTGAATTCTCTGTTGAGATCAGTGCCCCATTTTGTGAGGGGGCAATTTGGGTTTTTGCTATTAATTTTTTTGAGTTCTCTGTAGGTTCTAGAAATCAGGCCTCTGTCTGTGTTGTAGCTGGCAAAAATCATCTCCCAATTTGAAGGGGGTCTATTGATTTTGAGAATGGTGTTTTTGTCTGTACAGAAGCTTTTGAGTCTGATCAGGTCCCATTGGTTAAGTGACTGTTGCACTTCTTGGGCTACTAGAGATTTTCTCAGCAAGTTGTTCCCTACTCCTATCTCATGTAAGGTTCCTCCACCTTTTTCTTCCAGGGTGTTCAGGGTTATAGGCTTGATATTGAGGTCTTTGATCCATTTGGAGTTGATCTGTGTGCATGGTGAAAGGAGTGGGTCTAATTTCATTTTTTTGCATGTGTTTATCCAGCACCATTTGTTGAAGATGCTATCTTTGGCCCAGCATACATTGTTGGCACCCTTATCAAAAACTAAGAAGCTGAAGTCATTTGCAATAAAGGCTGGGTCTTCGAGTCTATTCCAATCGTCAGACTGTCTGTTTTTCTGCCAATACCATGCTGTTTTAGTTATGATGGCTTTGTAGTATGTTTTAAAGACAGGTATGGTGATACCTCCTGTGTAATTTTTTCTGCTCAGAATAGTTTTAGCTATTTGAGGTCTCTTACCCTTCCAAATAAATTTTGAGATTATTTTTTCAATGTCTGTGAAGAAGGAGGTTGGGATTTTTATTGGCATTGCGTTGAATCTGTAGATTGCTTTTGCAGGTTTGCCATTTTTACTATATTGATTCTCCCTAACCATGAGCATGGAATGTCTTTCCATCTCGTCACATCATCCTCTATTTCCCTTTTGAGTGTTTCAATATTTTCCTTATATAAGTCTTTCACTACCTTAGTTAGTGATATTCCGAAGTATTTAATTTTATTTGAGGATATAAAGAACGGGACAGTTTCTCTGATGTCTTTTTCCGAATGCTTGTCTTCTATATATAAAAAGGCTACTGATTTTTTGGGTTAATTTTGTATCCTGCCACTCTGCTGAAGGCATTGATCACCTTCAGGAGATTACTAATACTGTTCTTTGGATCTGATATATATATATAAGATCATGTCATCTGCAAAGAGGGATAGTTTGACTTCTTCCTCTACGGTTTGTATCCCTTTTATGCTGTTCTCTTGTCTTATTGCTTGGGCTAGAATTTCAAGCACTATGTTAAATAGCAGTGGTGAGAGTGGACATCCCTGTCTTGTTCCTGAGTTGAGGGGGAACTCCTTAAGTCGTTCCCCATTGAGGATGATTTGTGCTTTAGGAGATCTGTATATTGACTTTATCATGTTGATGTATAGGCCATCTATGCCTATTCTTTCCAGGGTTTTGAACATGAAGTGGTGTTAAATTTTGTCAAAAGCCTTCTCAGCCAATTGAGATGACCATGTGGTTTTTGCTGTTGAGTTTGTTAATGTGGTGAATTATATTTATCGATTTGCAAATGTTGAACCATCCCTGCATCCCTGGGATGAAGCAGACTTGGTCAGCATGAATTATAGACTTGATATGTGTTTGCATTTGGTTTGCTAGGACTTTGTTTAGGATTTTTGCATCCAAGTTCATCAGGGATATGGGCCTGTAGTTTTCTTTCTTTGTTACATCCTTGCCTGGTTTGGGAATTAGGGCAATGATAGCTTCATAAAAAGAGTTTCGGAGTCTACCCTCTTTTTCTATGCCCCAGACAAGCTTCAAAAAGAAAGGTTTCAGTTCTGTGATGAAGGTTTCGTAGAATTCAGCTGAGAAACCATCTGGACCTGGGCTTTTCCGTTTCGGGAGGTTCTTGATTACCGATTCAATCTCTGTGATTGTTATCGGATTGTTTAGGGTCTTTATCTGCTCTGGTCTGAGCTTTGGAAGTTGGTAGGTGTCCAGGAATTTATCCATTTTGTGTTACCTTGTTTGTTCTCTCTTCCTTTCCTGGAGTCGGTTATTTATTTCGTCTGCAAGGGATATCTCATGAAGTATCTTTTGCAGGTTTGGTTTTGTGCTCAAGTAATTGTAAAGCTGATTACTCTCATGGAATACTTTAATTGCTCCATCAATTATGATGGATAACTTTGCTGGGTAGAGTAGTCTAGGTTGGAATCAATTCTTCTTTAGGCCTAGAATTGCTTTGTTCCAAGCTCTCTTTGCTTTCAAAGTTTCTATGGAGAAGTCTGACGTGTTTCTGATGGGTTTTCCTTTATATGTGAGTTTCCTTTCTCTTGTTGCTCTAAGGACTCTCTCTTTATCCTCAATGTTTGGCATTGTAACTAAGATATGTCTTGGGGTGTTCCTCCTTTGATCCAATTTGTTTGGGGTCCTCCGTATCTCTTTTGGTTGTACAGGACTATCTCTTGCCAAGAATGGAAAGTTTTCTTTAATCATTCTGTTGAAAATATTTTCTATGCCCCTCATTTGGTTTTCTTCTCCTTCCGGGATCCCCATGATCCTGAGATTAGGTCTTTTTATGGTATCCCACATTTCGTTTGAGTCTTGTTCACTTGCTCTTTTGAATTTTGTCAAGGTTCTGATTTCCCTTGAATTCTTCTCTGTTTTGTCTTCCATGTCTGAGGTTCTGTTTTCCCAGTGATTGATCCTATTGGTAAGAGATTCTAGGGTTCTTATTATTTCAATGTGATTTTTGTTTTCTGCAACTTCTTTCTGGTTTGCTTCTATCATCCTGTTGAGATGTGATTTCAGTTCAAGGTTTGATTTAATTACTTCTTCCTGACAGTCATTCTTATATTTGCAGATGTCTTTGGTTAATTTGGAAAGCTGGTTTTTGATACCTTTAGTTTGTTGGCTTGTCTTTAGTTCTGATATATCTCTTCTGATGTCCATTTGGTTCTCTAATATATTAAGCCTGTTGGCAAAGCTAATGAACTGACTTTGCACCCATTCAATATGTTGGTCCATCTTTTCTTGCATGACTAACAATAAGTTCTCCTTTGGACCTGTGCCAGTCTGATCGGGGTTTAGCGTCGTGTCATCCTGGTCCTGCTTCTGCTCTCTCTCTTTAGTGGTGTTGTTGTTGTCATTTGGTGCAGTTTCCTCAGCTGGTATAATATTCTTGTGTTGAGGTCTGCCCATTTCGATTCCACTTGAGGTGGTTGGCAGAATGCCTTTGAGATATCTGCAGGGGTCGGTCGGTGTGGGGGATGGCAGAGCGCAGTGGGCAGTGGGGTGGTTTCAGTTGTCTGGGCTATAGGGGTTGGTGGTTGTGGGGAGGGATAGCGCACCCCCAGATATCGTGGGTATGGGCAGTGAGGCTACCAGATTAGGTAGGCCAGGGGAACAGGCCCACAGAGGTCTGAAGTCCCAGGGGATGGGTTTGGTGGGGGGAGGGGTGGGGGTGAGTCTGCTGAGATCCCTGGATCTAGTGTTGCTGGGATCTCTGGG